>JAURVB010009357.1:0-27619 GCA_033002965.1 Piper betle
ATATACATTACACACGGCAGGTACATGTGTGCATGATTTCTATGCTGTTCCTCCGCAGTCCCGACAGCTCTCATTCCTTGAGGTGCTCACTTGCATTATATAAAAAACCATCAGTAACGAGTGTCACTTATCCAAAAAATTACTCATATCAATCTGGCACAGGAGAGCTAACCCTACTGTTGAATAAAAATCTCATATGAAAGAAAACATCATGAAATCTCTAAAAGGGCAACTACTGAACTAAAATCATTTTTCTCATTTCACTTTCTCATTCACATTCTTCCCTACCCACTTGCGTAGGCTGTAAAAAATCACTACCATACCCACTTGCGTAGACTGTCGAAAATCACTACCATACCCACTTGTGTAGGCTGTCGAAAATCACTACCATACCCAATTGCGTAGGCTGGCGAAAGAAAAAAATGCGAAAACTACATATATATAGGTCTTGGTAGGGATTCATAAAATAGGCCTTGAGGGTTATTAATCCGAAACATGCTCGAGGGATCTCATCTTTGAGGGTTATTAATCCAAAAAACTGTTTGCTAAATGGCCCGAGTTAAGTGGGATCCGATAAAACGTAACTTAACTCGTCCTGTATATGATAAATCAACCACACAATAGACTAGCGTAAAACATTGAACGAGTCCTAAACGGACATGGTAAAAGCTCCAATCGGGTCCTCGTGCCTAGGCGGCGAGCTTTTACTCCGTACATATACATCAAAACTAAGTACTAACTCCGGCTCATGATGCAGTCATGCATCCTATATCACGCATACATCCATCATGCATCAATCACAATCACATCAACCTATGTCAATTCTAGCAAGTCTACTTAGGCTAGTTTGCATTAGATCATGACCATTACTTAGTTACCTTAATTAGTTTCTTATCTTCCATTTTTAACACTACTGAATTCAAACAAATTTCAGATTTTATTCTTAATCAAATCTACATTTATCTATATAATTATAACACACAATTCACCAATCCTGGCATGCAATTCTAATAATCAGTACTTTTAAATAATTAAATTAAAATAAATTATACCTCGTACGATTTGTGGCTCGAATTTGGCACCCTATGGCATCCAAAGTTCAATAGGATTCGATCGAAGGGATTTAGTAGAAGATCAGGTGATTTCCGACGAATTTTGGTGAATCCGGTTTTCCAGCGACTTCCGGCGGTTTTTTGGCTACAGTACCAACGATTTTTTGGCGACTATTCCGGTTGGGCAATCGGGGGTAAGGGTTAGTACCGGCTCGGTAAGCTTGTCCAATTGCTGGTGACGGCAAGGGCAAACGTGGCGGCGATGACCGCCAGTGGCAGCGTCGAGTTCGGTTGGGCTGTCAATCTCTCCGATTGAGTCCATGGCCTGCCTTGGTGGCGACGCTGGATAGAGGGGAAATGTTGAGGAGGTCAAGGGGGTGGTCATCGGTGTCACGGCGGCAGCGGCATGGCTCGGACAGCGGCGAATCGACCGGGGGAGCATTGTGGCTTGGGGGGCAATTCCGGCATTGTGGCGGCAAGATGGTGGCAGGGGTTGGTCAGGGCGGCACAACGACGGGACGACAAGGCGATGCAGCGTCAATCGTCGGC
This sequence comes from Piper betle, assembly GCA_033002965.1. Lineage (NCBI taxonomy): Eukaryota > Viridiplantae > Streptophyta > Magnoliopsida > Piperales > Piperaceae > Piper > Piper betle. Next base: position 1,602 of record JAURVB010009357.1, read on the forward strand.
AGTGCGGCATCGTCAACGATGATGACGACGAACCTAGGGTGGTGGCGACGTGGTTTGGGTAAGGAAGTGTCAGGAGGGAGAAGAAATACTCCAATGGCAAACTCGTAAATAAGTATTGACTCAATTCCTACTTGAGTCAAAATAATAACTAGTTCGTAATAAATCCTAACAAAAATCTAGAAAAATATGTAAAAATCTCATAAAATAAAACAAACACTACAACATCCATATGACATGCTCTATAACTAATAACCCACCTGAATATAATCTAAAGTGTCCTAATGCATTATTCGGCCTAAACTATTTATACGATCCAATACACAAAAAGAAAAATACTGCGTAGTTTCATATATTCTGATAACTCATTTCTCACCATCTTTTCAATGTTATCATCATATATTAAGGTACACCTGACCTAAAACTTTGACTCAAGTCACGGGTTTTACAACCTTCCCTCCTAAAAATTTCGTCCTCGAAATTTTAGATTAGGAAGACTTCACTCTTTTAGCTATCTACCTAATGTGAAATATGAAGTGGGATGCCTGCATACCTGTTATGTTTGTCATATCCACCAGTGCTTCAGCAATTGTGGTTGTGTCCATCCCCATTGCCCATGGTAGTACCGAGGTGGACGGTCCTGCTGGTGGTATTATTTGTGTTCCTCTCTAATCCAAGGCCTGTTGTTCTTGTCCTGTCATTGCAACTATCATTCCTCTCTATTGCTGTCTCGGTGGCTGTTGGTCTCTGCCTCTCTGGCCTTGACCTTGGCCCTATTAGCCTCTTTGTTGTGGTTGCTGCTGGGGAGCTAGGAGTGCAAGTCTCTATGGAGGTGCGGGGAGCGTCACCTGTTGGGTCTAGCTAGTTGGACAAGTTGCGGCTCTATGCCCTGGTTGACCGCATCTGTAGCATGCATCTATGCCTGCTCTTCACTTTGCAGCTGTATGTCCTAGCTAACCGCATCTGTAGCATGCGCCCTGTGCCTGCTCTACACTCTACAACTCTATGTCCTGGCTGACCGCATCTGTAGCATCTTTCTGTTCGACGTCTTTGTTGTGCTCCTTGCTCTGGCTGATACGGTCTAGGGTGTTGCAGCTTCTCATCAAATTCCCAGTGAGGTCTAGCGGTTATAACTCGTTCTGCCTCGCTTGTAGCTCTCACAATATCACCGAAAGTAGCAAACTTTCTATTCAAATAGGCCATCTTGATCTGATGATGGAGGTCTTCATAAAAGCGCTCTATTCTTCATCCTTTAGTGGGAACCAAATCTGGTCCAAACCTCTCCAGAGCTCTGAACCTCGTTTTATATTGCACCACTGTCATGGGACCCTGCCTCAATGTCTGGAATTCTTGTACCTTCCTCTTCCTGACGTTTGGCGAGAAATACTTTCCATCAAATTCGGCCCTAAATTCCTCCCATGTGAAGTCCTGGGTCTAACAATGGGCAAATATAGAATTCTGGACCGAACTTGTAACGACCCGCCTGTTCCGAGCCACGAGCCAAGTGTTACTATATAAAACTAAGTTTCTCATAAATTAATTTCCTATTAATTTTCAAGATTTTTAATAATTCCACAACAATAAATTTAATATATAAATGCTCAGACTAATCTAAATCCCATGAACCGAACCAAAATCTCACTGCCATGCAAACAATCTCGAGAAAAAAATAGTCCAATAATAGAGTCCTCCAACTCTCCCGACTCTACCCCTCCTTCCATGCTCATACCTGTGGAGGCAATTCCGTATTAGTGATAAAAACACTAAGCCGTATAATTAAATAAAACAAGTCCATAAACTCCCTATCATTATCAATAATATTGGCTGTTATGACCATTCCAACATGTCCATTTATTAGCTAATGGTTCAGTCCACCATGTCCATTAGTTGGCTGATGGGTCAGTCCATCATGTCCATTACTGGCTGGCGAGTCCAATTCGCCATGTCCGTTATCGGCTAGTGAGTCCAATCCACCATGTCCATTAGTTGGCTGATGGATCAGTTCACCATGTCCATCTATTGGCTAATAGGTCAGTCTACCATGTCCGTAATTGGCTAGCGAGTCCAATCTGCCATGTCAAATTTATTGGCTGATGGGTCAGTCCATCATGTCCATTACCGGCTGGCGATTCCAATCTGCCATGTCCGTTATCGACTGATGAGTCCAATCCACCATGTGCATAATTGTCTAGCAAGTCCAATCTGCCATCTCCAATTTATTGGCAGATGGGTCAGTCCATCATGTCCATTACCGGCTAGCGAGTCCAATCCGCTATGTCCGTTATCGGCCGGTGAGTCTAATCCACCATGTTCATTTTATTGGCTGAAGGGTCAGTCCATCATGTCCATTACCGGCTGACGAGTCCAATCCTCCATGTCCGTTATCGGCTGGTGAGTCCAATCCACCATGTCCGTAATTGGCTGGCGAGTCCAATCCGCCTGGCGAGTCCAATCTGCCATGTCCATTATCGGCTAGTGAGTCCAATCCACCATGTTCATTAGTTGCCTGATGGGTCAGTCCACCATATCCATCTATTGGCTGATGGGTCAATCCACCATGTTCGTAATTGGCTGGCAAGTCCAATCTGATGTCAAATTTATTGGCTGATGGGTCAGTCCATCATGTCCATTACCGGCTGGCGAGTCCAATCCACCATGCCATTATCGACTGGTGAGTCCAATCCACCATGTGCGTAATTGCCTGGCGAGTCCAATCCGCCATGTCCAATTTATTGGCTGATAGGTCAGTCCATCATGTCTATTTCTGGCTGGCGAGTCCAATCCTCCATGCCCATTATCGGCTGGTGAGTCCAATCCGCCATGTCCGTTATCGACTGGTGAGTCCAGTCCACCATGTCCGTAATTGGCTGGCGAGTCCAATCAGCCATATCCAATTTACTGGCTGATAGGTCAGTCCATCATGTCCATTACTGGCTGGCGAGTCCAATCCACCATGTCTATTTTCGGCTGGTGAGTCCAATCCACCATGTCCGTAATTGGTTGGCGAGTCCAATTCGCCATGTCCAATTTATTGGCTGATGGGTCAGTCCATCATGTCCATTACCGGCTAGCAAGTCCAATCCGCCATGTCTGTTATCGGCTGGTGAGTCCACTCTACCATGTCCGTAATTGGCTACCAAGTCCAATCCGCCATGTCCAATTTATTGGCTAATGGGTCAGTCCATCATGTCCATTACCGGCTGGCGAGTCCACTGTGTCCATTTATTGGCTGATGGGTCAGTGTACCATGTCCATAATTGGCTGGCGAGTCCAATCTGCCATGTCCAATTTATTGGCTGCTGGATCAGTCCATCATATCCATTACCGACTGGCGAGTCCAATCTGCCATGTTCGTTATCGGCAAGTGAGTCCAATCCACCATGTCCATTAATTGGCTGATGGGTCAGTCCACCATGTCCATCTATTGGATGATGCGTCAGTCCACCATATCCGTAATTGGCTGGCGAGTCCAATCCGCCATGTCCAATTTATTGGTTGATGGGTCAATCCATCATGTCCATTACCGATTAGCGAGTCCAATCTGCCATGTCCGTTATCGGCTGGTGAGTCCAATCCACCATGTCCATTGGTTGGCTGACGGGTCAGTCCACCATGTCCATCTATTGGCTGATGGGTCAGTCCACCATGTCCATCTATTGGCTGATGGGTCAGTCCACCATGTCTGTAATTGGCTGGCGAGTCCAATCCGCCTGTCCAATTTATTGTATTATGGCTGTCATGTCCATTCTGACATGTCCATTATTGGATTATGAAGGGCATAGCCCGTGTCAAACTGTTCCTTGACCCCAGTTGCACTCGGTGCATGGTGGTCGAATCTGGCTCAGGCCGACCAGGTTGTCCACAAGGGAAAATATAATATTTTAAATAATTATACGGACCTAAAAATTTGGTGAAGAACCCGCAACTATGACAAATAATCCTAAAGTCTTTCCCCTTGTGTGTCAAATGTGCTCACAACCTATCGATAGGATGTTTTATTTAACAATAGAACTCTCCTTTATATAGAATAATATGTGTGGAATTCAAGAAATATGTGTGGAATTTAAGTAGTCATTACATTAACTATTTTAGAAAAGAACGTAATCACTCATTACTATATCATTTGTGTGATAATGAAAAGTCAAAAACTTACTATTAAATAAATACGAATGAGTTATAAATGATATTGATTCTTAAGAATTTATTTAATTAAATATTATTTATAGTTCATTTTTAGATTTATAAAACCCTAAATAAAATAACCTAATTATTTTTTTCGGGGTTTTACAGAACTCCACCATATCTTGGCTTCATCCTAGAATGCTCCTGTGATGATGTGAACTCGGTGCTCCGTGGGGCATGCCATAGTGTCAAACACTCCTATAGCGGACGATATCCATAAGAATGCCTCTTCTACATCCAACTTTCCAAAGAAAGGTCATCCACCATTCTTCACAAACCTTTTGTATTGCCACAATTCCAAATTCCTCGTATCCACTGATTTGTTCGATCCTTCTCCTTGCTCATATCGAGGAAATTGTGGTCCCGTACCTACTGGTACACAGTCAAATCCTGCAGCTCCACTTTCGCCTTTAGTCTGCCCGCTACCTGCTACTGCAGGTCCACCGACGTTTGGTCTCATCCTCACCTGAAGTGGGTCTATTAAAGGAGCCATTGCTAGAGTAGTCCTCTTTTGTAGTGGTGGAGGAGGAGGCCGCGGCGGAGGGCCCATGGGAACTGCTGGCTCTCCTCGTGCCTCTTCATCCACTGTTGGTCTCTTCTCAACTCTGGCTACTGAAAGGGCTATTTGCCTGAGCTCTCTCCTAAATTCCTCTTAATTCTGCTGCATTTATATTTGTACCTCAGCCAACTGGCAATTGCTGCATCTCTCTCCTATTGACTACTTCTACTGTGGTGACTGTCAAATCGACTGTCTCGATGACGAATCTCACTACGTCGACTAGCTGACACTGGCACGCTGGTCCCTGCTAGTGGCATGGTGGTCCTCAGTCGACTAGATGTTGTGTCACTGTGACTATGGTTGGGACTCTCCTATTTGGGCACCTGGAGGGGATGTGGCCCTGATCTACGTCCTCCGAGTCTGATTCACCATCCTCTTTGTACTCCCTACTCTAATCTGATTACCCTGACACACCACTTTTAGGTAAGAAAATCTATAAACCAAAAACATTAAGACAGAAAAATACCTGTTGGTATTACTCGGAGCAGCTTCGTCACACATGTAACCTGTAACGCGCCTACCATCTTAATCAACCAAGGGTTAGCTCTGATACCACTATTGTAACACCCCATTTCGGTTCACCCGTGAACTGACCTGGTTATGTCACTGGCGACCAAACCAACACTAATCTACTGGGTTCGGTTAAGCCAACCTGGATTTGTCCTCAGCGTCCTTAGATGGAAGTGCAAACATGAAATGCATAGATGAGATGCTTGAGTTCTAACGTAGTCCTACATGCATGCTATGATGTGCAAGCAAAAATAAGACAAAACAATAAATGAGAAACCAAAAGAAAATATATACTTCTACGGAAAAACAAATAAAGTTTCCCCTAAAAGTGCAATGGGGCCAACCTGTCCACAACAACGGCATATAAATATTTTATCCAAATAATATAAAACATGACAATTTATGATGACATTCCATCATTATCCCTTTCGTTTTCACCTGAGCCGAGTTTGACCTCCAAGGCTCCCTGCTCATCCACATTTACCTATTTGTTTCATAAGTAGTTTAACAAGGCATAGCACAACATGACTATCATCATTCACACAACATGCAATACCATCAATATACATTACACACAGTAGGTACATGTGTGCACGATTTTTGTGCTGCTCCTCCACAGTCCCAACAGCTCTCATTCCTCGAAGTGCTCACCTACATATATATAGAAAACCGTCAGTAATGAGTGTTACCGGTTCGGAAAATAACTAATATCAATCTGACACAGGAGAGGTAGCCCTCCTGTTGAATAAAAATCTCATATGAAAAAAACATCATGAAATCTCTAAAAAGGCAACTACTGAACTGAAATCATCTTTCTCATTTCACTTTTTCATTCACATTCTTCCATACCCACTTGCGCAGGCTGTCAAAAAAAAAAAACTCGAAAACTAACATATATATATATATATAGGTCTTGGTAGGGATTCATAAAATAGGCCTAAAGGCAACTTGTGGTGGATCTTGTTTTCGAAAACATACTCGAGGGATCTTATCCTCGAGGATTATTAATTTGGAAAACTATTGGCTAAATGACCCAAGTTTAGTGGGATCCGATAAAATGCCACTTAACTCATAATGTATATAATAAATCAAATACACAATAGAATAGTGTAAAACATAGAACGAGTCCTAAACGGACTTGGTAGAAGCTCCAATCTGGTCCTCGAGCCTGGGCGGCGAGCTTCTACTTCGTACCTACACATCAAAACTAAGACTAATGCCCACTCATGATGCAATTATACATCCTATATCACGCATACATCCATCAAGCATCAATCACAGTTACATTAACCTATGTCAATTCTAGCAAGTCTACTTAGGCTAGTTTGCATTAGATCATGATCATTACTTAGTTACCCTAATTAGTTTCTTAGCTTCCATTTTTAACACCACTCAATTCAAAAAAATTTCATATTTTAGTCTTAATCAAATATATATATATATATATAATTATAACACACAATTCACCAATCCTAGCATGCGATTCTAATAATCAATACTTTTAAATAAGTAAATTAAAATAAATTATACCTCACGCGATTTGTATCTCAAATTCGGCACCCTATGACGTCCGAAGTTCGATAAGGTTCGATCAAAGGGATTTGGCGAAAGATTAGGTGATTTCCGATGAATTTTGGTGAATCCGGTTTTTGGGGACTTTTGGTGGTTTTCCGATGACTCTCCCTCGGTTTTCCGGCGACTATTCCAATGGGGAAATCGGGGGTAAGGGTTAGCACCGGCTTGGCGAGCTCGTCCCAATGGTGGTGATGGCAAGGGCGGTCGCGGCGGCGATGACCGCCAGCGACGGTGATGACCTCCAGCGGCGGCATTGAGTTCGGCCATGCGGTCGATCTCTCCGATCGAGTCCACGGCCGGTCTCAGCGGCGGCACTGGGTAGAGGGGAAATGTCGGGGAGGTCAAGGGGGTGGTCGTTGGCGTCACGGCAGCGGCGGCACGGCCCATACAGTGGCGAATTGACAGGTGGAGCGTCGCAGCTTGTGGGGCGATTCCAGCGTCGTGGCGGCAAAATGGTGGACGGGGTTGGTCGGGGTGGCATGGCGACGACACGGTAAGGTGGGGTAGCGTCAATCGGTGGCAGTGTGGCGTCGGCGATGGTGGTAGTAGTATTGACTCAAGTAAGAGCGACAGGGTTTGGGTAAGGAAGTGTCGGGAGGGAGAAGAATACTCTAGTGGCAAACTCGTCAATAAGTATTGACTTGATTCCTACTCAAGTCAAAATAATAACCAGTTCATAATAAATCTTTAAAAAAATCTAGAAAAATATGAAAAAATCTCATAAAATAAAACAAACACTACAACATCCATATGACATGCTTTATAACTAATAACCCATGGAAATATGATCTAACGCGTCCTAATGCGTTATTCGGCCTAAACTATTTCTACGATCAAATATACAAAAAGAAAAATACTACTTACTTTTATATATTCTGATAACTCATTTCTCACCATCTTTTTGACATTATAATCATATATTCAAGTACACCTGACCCTCATCACTCATAACTCATGGTTGGCATCGACTCAACATGCGGTTCATGAAACTGACTCTACTCAAACTGACGGTTAAATCGATTGGTTCGTTGTAGTAAAACTCTAACTCAAGTCACGGGTTTTAGATAAGCAGACATGTCGCGTGGTAGATTTATTATATCCCAATTCACATAGGCCATTTAGCCGATTGTATTTCCAAATTAATAACCCTAGAGGATGAGATCCCTCGAGTTTGTTTTCAAAACTCAGATCCAGCTCACAATGCCTTCGGGCCTATTATATTGAAATCCCTACCAAAGCCTATGTACATGTAGCTTTCGTGCTTTCAGTAAGATGTGAGACGAGGGAAAACCGACGGCCACGTCTTGAGATAGGGCGTGTGTTTGTCAAAGCGGGCTCTAGAATTGGTGAGCGTCCATTCCATTCCAAAGGATCCTGATAACTCCACCTTTGAGTTCCTCAAACCCGAAGAAGTGTGGATGTTTACGGGTACTGTCATGCAACACATGTCTAGACTTGTGGCATCAAAGGGTATTGAATGCGCAAGCCTGAGAGTACTTGGCCTCTGCACTCAGGGCCAGGAGTAATACAAATGATGTAAAGGGTTGATAGAGAAAGAAAATGATTTTCTCGGGCAAGGGATAGTTTACTGTGGCCAATGTATGAGGATGAGATAGAAAGGGGATGCTGTTGAGCGAGGTTGATGGCTCCCATTATTGGCCTTATGAGAGTTCTATGAAGAAGACTAATGAGATTTTCATTCAACAGGACGGTCAGCTCTCACGTGTCAATTTGTTATTAGTTATTTCTGGACCAGTAACATTTATTACTGACGTCTTTTTACTATATATGTAGATGAGAACTACGAGGAATGAGCGTTGTCATGACCGTGGAGGAGTAGGATCGAAATCACATACACATGTACCTACCGAATGTAACTAATGATGATGGTGTGTTGAACTGTGTGAATGATAGAATTTAAGTAATATTTTGGGAATTGTTATAAACATTTTACATGTGAATGAAAGTAGAGAATGAAAAATGAACAAGTGAGCAATGGAATTTAGACTCAGCTTATATGATGAGAAAAGTAAGGGTAACTAGAATTGTAATAAAAATGTTGTCTTTGAACTATGTTTTGATGTTTATTGTGATAAATATATATATCACTTGTTGTTGACAGGGTGACTCCTATTGCACTTTTTAGAGAGTCTTTGTCCTTTTTTATTTAAAAATATACATTTTTTTAAGCTTTTCGTTTGTTTGGTTTGTTTGTATGCTTGTTTTCATATCATGGCATGCATATAGGACAACGTTAGAACCCAAGCATCTCATCCATGCTTTGCATGTTGCATCACCATCTTGTGATGCCAAGGGTAGATCCGAGTCGGCTTAACCGAATCAAGTAGATTAGCGAACGGTTCGGTACATGGGTAAACCGAAATGAGGTGTTACATTATTAATTAGAGCCTCAAGGTTGTCTATTCACTACATTAGAGACAAACCACATGTTGATTATGATTAGAGCCTCGGATACTATTTTTTACTACCTTCTGCCTCTTGGTTTGAGTTTGGGTTGGAGACAATATTTTTATTAGATTACTTGGGGTAGTAATTTTAAAAAATATTGGGCGAGTCGGTTTAGCAATAAAAGTCAAGTACATGTAAAGTAACAGTGTACATAGTAGTACCTCTATGTAGATGAAGGTGTAGGTACCAAATGGTACTGGATGACACTCTCAAGTGATATATGAATAATCTCCTACAAGGTCTTACAACCTCATCCTTTAAGTGTCACCACTTCACATTGAAAAAAAGGTGGGGAGGGTTTTCACCACTCCTTGCTCACGACAACAGTGTTGCGGCCCTCATTTGTGAGTGATGTGACATTGACTACATGTCGGGAGCCACACTCACACCAGTGTCGCAGGCTTGAGGCCCTAATGCTTCGGCGTTGAGTCCTAGAATCAAGTAAAGGAAGGGGAAATGAGGGGGAAAGAGGGGGGAAAGTAGGGAAGGCTCATAGTAGAGGGCTATCAAGGTACATCCGAATGTCATGCCTAAGTAATTAAACTCTAGGCTAATGTGAGACCAAAAGCAAGACATGCACGAAATATGTGTGAACATGACCCTAAGCTATACCACACAACCGAACAATACAAGCCATCAGTTTAGCAAAAGACGGGAAAACTCAACAACAGATGCACCCAATGTTGAAGCCCACAACAACACAGAAGGATCCTTATAGCACCAGATAGATTGAACCGAACAGATTGTCTGTTACTCTAACTGACCCAACAACAAACCGAACATAAAATACTAGACGGTTGGGCTGGGTTTTATACTCAAGTAAGAGTGAGCCTTTTTCGCTCCCACACTCAGCATTGCTTCCGCAACCACCCTGCTACCAACCACCATACCCGTAATCCCAACGACTATGGTTTTCATCCAACGACAATACTGCCAACAATGCAAACGAATCAGATGCCAGTTCCTGATGCAATTTTTTTGAAAAGCCAACCACTTCCCCAACTGCCAAATGAACTTCCTGCAATTCCAATTGCATCAACAGATGAACTCTACACGAAAGTCTTACTCGAGTAGTATAAACAGTCTTCACGAAGTTTAATAGAAATAACAACCCCAGTGACCACATCACAGTATTCGAGATCAAATGCTGAACAATCTCAATGAATGGAAAGCTCAAAGTTACAACAATTCACATCTTCCCTTGGTGACAGTGCACTCAGATGGTTCAACATCTGCCAGCCTGAATCGATCAGCTTGTGGGATAAACTTGTCGAGCAATTTTTGGTGTACTTTTAGTCAATGGAGATCCTTGTCAAGATTGAGCACCTAAGGCAATGCCAGAGGAAGTCAGATGGAGAATTTGCTACATATGCAAAGATATTTAGAAGTCTTTCATCCCAGATTAAAGAAACACCTGACATTAAGAAGCTTGTAAAGATATGTACTGTGAATGCAGGATCAACTATATGGTCCATAAGTGGTGCACAATGCAATACTTTTGAATAACTCTTTGTAAGAGTGTTGATAAACAAAGAATTCAACTGAATTTCAACTTCAACGAAGCATAAAGGAGCCTCAAACGATGCAATCATCGATCTTACTCACATGGATCATTAGCAACAAATGAAGATGAAGAACGAAAGTGAAAGTACAAGTGATGCCCCCTTAGTATTGACATTGATGTGAATGGAGAAACAATTAAGGCTATACTTTCAACGCCAGAGATACTAAGATGTGGTTCGATGTGTTGAAGAGTAAAGAGAAGATCGCGCCATGGACTCTGAAAAACTCACTGAAGCCTAAGGACAAGAAGAAAGAGAACTTATGTTGAGTCCACCAAAGGTTAGGCCAATTGACGGTGAACTATAGAGACATAATTGAAATGATTTAAGAGTTACTCGATATAAGGGAAATCAAATATAAAGTTCCAAGTGCTAATGTGATGACGTGAGTTACTCATCTTTGCCAATAAAATCTTAGAAAGACAAAGAGAAGCAAGATGAAGAAAAGAAGAATAGAAGAATGAAGAAACAGAAAACCCAATGGTTAAGGTGGAAGACAAGGAGGTGTCACTTGTTTTGGTTGAAAAAGTAAAGAAAGGCTTGCCTACAACTCCACCAATGTAGAAGTTCGAAGTCAAGCAAATCAAAGTGCAAGACTTTGCAAGGAAAATAAGCTTAATAAAGAATAGATGGAAACCCACTTTGTTGATCAAACAACATCAATTCAAGAAGAAAACAAGTCAATTCTCACTAGTAAAAAAAAGGCCATCAGTGACTGCAAGGCTAAGATAGATTTTTTGGTCGCTATTTTGCAATTGGATTGAAATAGGGTAAATTTGCAACCACTTTGCAGACTGTAGACATGGTTGCAAAATTATTTGCCATTAGTAGGAACCGACTTAGTGACCAGCATTTTGTAACCGTTAAGACCGGTCACTAATGTTTATGACCACATTCTCGATCGCCACACTATTACTTTTTTAAAAAACTTTAAAACCACTTTTTGGTTACTTACACGATTGCAAATAACATTAAAAATGCTTTTAACAAACATTTAGCAACCGAGTCTATGGTCTCAAGGCCGGTTGTGATTCGAACCCCACAAATCATGCGACACCACCGTCTAGCCATCCAACGCCGCCAGGTAGGTATAAAGTTTAATTTTTTTAAAAAATATAATTAATGTTGATTATAAATGTGTTAATTATAATTTGATGATGTTTTTTATGTAATTGTATTAGTTTTTGAAATTATATTTGCATATTATTTATAATTTTAAATTTGTTTAAATTTATTATGTTATATATTGTTGTTTAATTTAATTTATATTTAGTGTATGTTATTTTGATGAGATTTATGTGTAATTTGTTTTCATGAGATTTATATTTTGCCTAATAATTCATGTAATTGATGTTTATTATGGTTAATTATTGTTAACTAAATTGTATCATATATGATGCAAGATTTGTTGTGTAAAACCCACGATTCGAGTCAGGGTTTTATATTTAGAACCGGTCGGTTCGACCGTTATTTTTGAGTCGAGTCAATTTCAGAACACGTGTATTGAACCGACGCCGGTCTCGTGTATGAGCCATGAGGGTCATGTATATCCAAGTATATGATGATAACGTCATGAACATAGTAGGAAAGAATGAGTTATCAGAATATACGAGAGTATGCAGTTTATTTTTTTATTTATGATATATAATGGATCGTAGAATTAGTTTTAGGCTATTTACCGCGTTAGGACGCGTTACGGGCATTTTGGGTGGGTTGATAGTTCTAGAGCATATCATTATGATTTTTTTGATGTTGTTTGATTTTATGGGATTTTTCCCAAATTTTTTTGGAATTTTTTTACGACTTAAATATTATTTTGACTCGAGTCGGAGACGAGTCAAGAAATATTTACGACTTTGCCACCACACACCCCCGCGCCCTTCTTTTCTTCCCCGACCCTTACCTCGACGCGCCGCCACTGTGCGCGTCGTCGCCGCTGCCGTGGACGCCCAGCCGGCCGCCGATCGTCGCCCCTAGCTCCGCCACGATGTTGTCGTGCCACCCCGACCAGCCCCAGCCGCTGCCAGGCCGCCGTGATGCCGGAGTCGCCTCGCCTAGCGCCGCGGCTACATTTCGGCCGCATCACCGATTCCACCGCCGGCGACCATCGCCACCACGATTAGGTGGTCGCCTCAGCACCTTCGACCACCCAGTGACCCTACCTGATCGGAGTGGAGGCCGTCGCCACCGTGGCCGGCCAGATCTAGCCACCATCACCGCAGCCTCTGTTTTAGCCATTTTCCGGCGAGCCACCACCTCGGCCGACCATGTCGACGTCGTGGATGTGTCGGGCTCTCCGAGCCGGTTCCAATGGTACCCTATATGACCCCTATCCAGCTAGTAGGCGTAGCCGGAAGGTTGCCGGAAGACCACTTAAGCCGCCGGAAAACCGCCGGAACCTGCCGGAAAATCGGATTCACTGGAATTCGCCAGATCTTCCGAGGAGTTCATCCAGTCAATCCCGATCGAATGTCAGACGCCGATGAGCGCCGAATTTGAGCTCCGAGACGCGCAACGGAACCTTAGCCGTCGCCGATTGCTGATGACGTGAGGTATAATTACCTCCGAATTTATAATTTAAACTTGATGATTGTTAGCACAACATGCTAGGGTTGGTTTATTGATGTGATTAATGTTTAATGATGGATGAAACGATGAGTTGCATGATGAGATTAAGTGTGAATGAAGAGTAAGTGATCTAATGAGGTAGATCGAGTCGGAACATGATAAGTGACCACGATGTAACTTAGAAAAGCACAATAAAATTGGTATGAATAGGATGAGTTAGAATTACTTTCATATTTATGATTACTTGACTGTTGATGGATGTTATTCGTATTGTGTGATGTTTATTGAGTTTGATGCATCATTTAGTTAGCGGGCGTTAGTATTTAGTTTTGATGTGTATGTACAGAGTAGGAGCTCGCCGCCTAGGCGCGATGACACGTTTGGAGCTTCTATCAGGTCCATTTAGGACTCATCTCTGTTTTACGCTCTTCTATTATATGTTTATTTTATTATTTGCAGGACGGGTTAAGTAGCGTTTTATCGGATCCCACTTAACTCGGGCCATTTAACCGAATAGTTTTCTGGATTAATAACCCCTCGAGGATTAGATTTCGAAAACAAGATCCACCACAAGTTGCCTTCGGGCCTATTATATAAATCCCTACCCAACCCTATATATATGTAGTTTTCGCATTTTCAGTGAGACGAGAGATGGAGAAATCGACTGCACGTACCATGCAGAGGATGTCGTGACAGTCAAAGCGGGCTCTGGATTAGTGCCAGTGGACTGTTCCATTCCCGAGGGATCCTGACAACTCCGCGTTTGAGTTCCTCACACCCGGAGAACGTGGAGGTTTACGGGTACTGTTTAGTACAGCGCATGTCCGGACTTGTGGTTCAAAGGGTACTAAAGGCGACTGCCTGAGAGTACTCGGCCTTCGTGCTCAAGGCCAGGAGAAATATGGAGGTAAGGAGAGGGCTTAGGATAAAGTTTCACGAGAAGTACTGAAAAAGAAGTGCTGAGAGCAGCACAGTACCAGCAGCAGATCAGTAAGTTCGGGATGTTACCGGGTCTGCAGCCCAGTGGCTCCTCAGTAGTGCCCTTCAGAGTGTTCACGTGGATTATATGATGTTTTCTTTCATATGAGAGTTTGCTCTTATAGCCAACTTGTTATAGTTATTTTATTTTCCGGACCAGTAACACTTATTACTGACGTGTTTTTATACTATATGTAAGTAATAATCACGAGTTGGAGGAGCCAGCTTGGACGGAGGAGCAATGAGGTCTTGTACACATACACATGTTAGATTTCTGAATGTTTAATATTGTGTTGTTATGTTATTATATTGTGAATGACATGTTCAAATGCATGAGACATGATAGAATGTGAACATGATCAAAGATGCGCAGCGGAAGCGTGGTGGGTTGAAACCCCAGCTTCAGAATGAATTCATAATATGTTAGATTTTGTGTGAATGAAATCATGGATGCATGTGTATATATATATATATATATATATATATATATATATATATATTATTTTGACAGGGTGGGCCCATAATTGCACTTTTAGGGGAGACCTTGTTTGTTTTATTTCAGAATTTTTATCGTAATTGTAATGGTGTGAAATTTAGGTTGCACGTCATCCATGTAGTATCATGTTAGGGTTTTATGCATTTATCCATGCATGACAAGTCGTATCTACATCTTAAGACGTCGAGATTAGATCCGCACGAGTTAGGTTCGAGTTAGCCGACCTAACCGAGGCCTGTAACATGCCGGTTCGGTTCACAAGTGTAAACCGGATTTGGGGTGTTACATGTTGATTATATTTAAGTTTAAATTGTATCATAATCATAATTAACCAGTAACAAATCATACTAATCTACTCAACTAAGATGACTCTCGAGTCTGGCGGTAACCGCCAACGACTTCCCTAGAGTCTGGCGTTGAAACCCACTGAGCTCACACCTTCGAATCTCCTAAACGAACATTCGACCACCATTCATGTTGTCCCTATGCAAGAAAACAAAGAGCTACATTAGTATTTTTCAAAAAAAATAGAAATTAATGTTGAGAATATTTTCTTTGATTGATCAAGGTTATGAATTCAACTTCCTTTAAGCCATATACTATTTTAAATTGTATTGTTTTGATTTTACAATTCTCCAAAAAAGATTTTATAAGTGAGACATGCCTCTTATAAATATATATACACACACATAGACACATTGATATATACTATTTATATTATCGGTGCTTAAATTAACTTGTGGTGTACTTACTTAGAGTCTCAAGCTGCATATAAAGTTTATTAACATACATCAGTGTAAACTAGAATAATGAAATACAATTGGTCATGCTTGGATGTATCATAGGTGTTTTGCTAGAGGAATTTTCAATCCAAAGTTTGAACATGGGGTTGATGTAATTCTTGATTTTGCCTTCTCCCGTACCAAAATTATTAGCAATTTACAAATTCCTTATTCGTGTAACGTTTGTGCTAATCACTTTAGTTTGGAATGAGATTATGTCGAGGAACAATTATATTATAATGGATTTATGCTTGTTTATTATATATGGGCGGTTTATGACGAGGGTTCTCTGTCTGTATCTGGTTATGAGTGTAGAAGCTCAAGTTCTAATGCAACGGGTGATTATTTAGATATTATGGTACCAATCCTTCTTTCTGGCGACTGGTCATTGACCCTGCAACCTACCAGTTTGCAATGGGATAACCCAATAAATGGTAGATATTATGAATTGGGTTATACTCTTATTACAGGTCATCATCTTTCTCGGCGAGGGTCACATGATTTTACTTCTGCCCAATCTAATGTTGCCAACTCCGGTTCTAGTCCACTCACCAAGAAGCCTAACCTTGATGAGTGTTTAGAGATCCACAAGTTGGACCAACAAACAAAGATGATTAGATTGAGCCAGATGTTCAGATCTTAGGCTAAAGAGAGAGAGAGTGGTCGATAAGGGAGGAGGCTGAGGATAAGGATCACCAGCTCATCGAGTCATTTAATGAGAGGGAGCAATCTGATTGCAACCACTTTGAGACAGATTTGCAACTGAATTCGAGGTTGCAAATATATGCAACTTACATAAAACCAAATTATCACCAAATTTGCAACAGCATCTGCAATCGGGTTAGCGATTGCAATCTAACCGCACTTACGACCATTTTTGCAGTTGCAACATATGCAATTGAAATGAGACGTATATATCTAGTATCTAAATTTGTGACAGGCAGACTTTCTAGTCGCTAATTCATTAGTGACCCCTTCTTCTGTGACTGGATTTTGCGGTTGTAAATCTGGTCGCTAATACCTTCAGCGACTGGAAACTTAGTCATTAGCGATTGCATTTGTGGTCGCTGATGGGCATTTTTCTACTAATGGCCTTTGTTGCAACATAGAAGAGCGAAGTTCCGCTGTGTAGCCTTGGTGGGCAAATTGTAATCCAAGGAAGAAAGCATCATTATGCTGGATGCGACACACGACTTATTGCAGCGGATCATAATTGTCTTATTCATATCTTGTCACCAGAATCTTTGGGAATATTTAGTACCAACTATTCTTTTAATGATCAAAGGTCAGCTACTGCGTTAAAACTTGAAGTATCTAACCACAATTGCTAGTGATAGAAGATTTAACGAATGTACTCAAGAAGCAAGAAGAGCTTGATAGAAGCCTTAGATCAGTTGCTCGCCTCCTTCTCTTTGTCTTGCCGATGCAACCATGCTTGCCACTCAACACAACATCTAGAGCAACGTCAGGGTCTTCAATAATATGATTAATGTTGCCAAAAATGGCATATCAAGGAGTTCTGCAAATGACAAGGGGCGACGAAGAAGAAAAAGATCACCCCTAAACCATGCAATGAAAAGACGGAGAACATGAGTTTATCGCCAAAGAAGTTTGATATCCCGAAGGAGAGTTTCTAGCTAGACACCACGAATGGGAGAAGGTAGGAATATGCCCTTTCATCATTCTCACTCGTACTTTCAAAGAAAGACAGGAGAAGTATGAGTTTGGAAACCGCGTTTGCCGAGCGAATTAGTTATCACACTGTGACCCAGGAGGGGTCACCCTAGTTTGACAAAAAAAAGTCTGAAAAAAATGAAAAACAAAGAGCAAATTACAAGGTAATGACCTATTCCAGGTATACAATGAACAACAAAGTAGTGTCATGCGGGGAAGACGGCCCTTGATGCCATCAAAATATGTTGTCTCCAACTCTTCAGAATTAGGAGAATGATTCTCGATTGCTTTGTACTATTTTATCTAGTTTATTTTTCATCCCTTCCACATTTATCAGCGCATCTTCAATCATGTAAGGTCATTATCTTTTTAGATTTAAAATTGGTAGGAACATAATCACATGATCTTTCTACATGCATTGGAGCTGCCCGATTGAATTAGGTGGTGGCCGGTGCCTGAAATGTGTGTTTTATTTTATGATCAAAGGATAAATAAAGAGTATCGGACAGATATGTAAACGATTGACAAGTTTGTCGACGTTACTATAAACCAATCAATGTGGCAGAAACATGATTGTGATATCCAAAAAGAATTGTAATTAATAAACATTATCAAACGTGCATTTGAAAAAGCAAACATAATACATCTCTAAGGAACTTGCGAGGAAAAAACATCAAGAAACGTTGCTTTGAAACAAAAATATTAACAAACCTGACTCTGATCTCTTCTTACATAGCTCACTATCTCAGATGATATTATTTTCTTTACCCCACGCCGCTCACACGATATGATACTTTATAGTAAATCATCACATTGAAGATTTGTTTTCTAGGTTGTGTGTTTTGTTCATCCTCTATTATAAGAGGCAGTGTTCGCTCTTCATTCCTGATCACTGTGTAAGGTCAACTAATATCATTGTGATCAGCAGCTGCTTTAACACACAATGGGCAGCAACTACGGCGACAAGGGCGTGAAGCACCTTGTCGACACTAGCCCCAACATGGTAGAAATCCCCCCGAGTTCATCCTGCCACCCTCACTCCGCCCATCGTTTTCTGCCAGCCAAACTCCGATACCCATCATCGATCTCCATCAATTGAACGGCCCGCCCGAGTTCAGAGCCACGGTGGTAAACGCCATCGGCTCTGCTTGTGCTGATTGGGGTCTTTTCCGGGCAAGTCGTCGACGTTCATCTTAGCTAGCTAGCTTATTCAAGTGGTTGGTGATCATCTACTGATAATAACAGCAAGAGATATATAATATCATGCAGGTAGTGAACCATGGTGTAGAGGAGAGGGTGCTGAGTGGGATGATGGAGGAGACCAAAGCCTTCTTCGATCTCCCATGGAAAGAGAAGGCCGTCTATGCATCGGACGACGCCAAGAGCCCTGTCAAATTTGGTACCAGCCTCAACTCCCCTTGCGCACATGTTCGCAATTGGAGAGACTACGTCCAACACGCTGCCCGGTCCTTCCATATGTGGCCACACCCACCTCCAATCAACTACGAGTAATATGCATGACTAATTTTGAATTAACCAACTCTCTCTCTCTCTCTCTGATATATATACACCAATCAATCGATTAGTCTTGTTGATATATATAAATAAGTTGGGGGGGGCATATAGGCAAGTGGCGAAGGAGTTCACCGAGGACTTGTTGAAGCTAGCATTACGGTTAGCAGGGGCAGTGTCGGAGAGCTTGGGATTGGAGTCGGACTACATCGAGAAGTCGCTCGGGAAAGGGAGTCATATTGTGGCGGCCAACTACTACCCACCATGCCCGCAGCCAGAATTGACGGTCGGGCTCGCCGCCCATTCCGACAACAACTGCATGGTCATCCTCATGGACAACGGCGTGGAGGGATTGCAGATCAAACGTAACGGTGAAGAATGGAGTTCGGTGCCCCCAGTACCAGGTTCACTTCTGGTTAACATCGGAGATTATCTGGAAGTGAGTTTGTTAATTTCTGAAAAGTTAACCATTATTAATTCATAGCGAGTTCGTATAAATAAAATCATTACAGTCGTTGAGTTCTTAGGTTTCTTTTTTATTTAAAGATTTTAAGTAATGGCAAGTACAAAAGTGTGGAGCATCGGGCGGTGGTTGATCGAAAGAGGTTGAGGATGTCTGTTGGGGTCGGGGTGAGACCTGAGCTATCAGCAACCATGGCCCCGGCTATCACACTTGTTGATAAAGAAGGACAACCCAATTTCAAGCCGACAAACTACGGCGAATATGTGAAACGGCAACAACAGACATTGGTCCTGGGAAAATCGGCCCTTGATGTCGTCAAGTTAGAAAGGAACACGATTAGGCCCAATCAAGAAGCCATCCCGGTTTGAGTTATATGATCTCTACATACACACAAATCCCGTTCCTCTTGTACTTCTTGAACTTCTACAAAGTAGTGTATTCAGTTCTACTACACATGATTGCAAAACGTAAAAATAGCCACTCAAATATATAAATTTCCAACGAAACATTGGAAAACAAGGAAAAAGTATATGCAATTATTTTTGAGACTAGATGATGTAGAAAATAGAAGTGATTAATTATCATAATATGTGATGGTTGAAATCCCACTTGAAATAGAAAACCATGATGATCACCGCTTACATTTAAATATTCAAAGCAATCGACCTTGACACCCAATTGAGTAAGAGGTCATAAAAAGCAGCTGCGGGATATTGAAACTTGTTAGAGATATTCCCTCCTATAAGAAAGTATACAATCACATAGGAAGTAATGTTTCGAGTTAGCTCTATATTTTCAAAAAGTATGATGGATTCGAGTAGAATTATGAAAGACGAAGAGTATTTAGTATTTGGCTCTTGGTATTTACGAGGCTGGTTTTCTTTTCCTGTATATATATAGTTGTATTGTGAGTGAAATAGAACTAAAGAGTGTATTTCTAATTAGAGTGTGTTTCAGTCAGAGGTTGAGTATTTCCAATTGGATGTGTATCCCAATTGGAGATTATAGTGGATGTGTGTTCCCATTATTTAATTATAGTACATGGTTTTGTGGTTTCTCTTCTGTTTTGAAGGTTCCATGTTAAATTTGTGTGTTATTTATCTTTTATCTTTTATTAATTTACATTGTCACACACTATTTATATTGTGTTTGGTTATTTTGTGTGCTAAAAATCCTAACAATTGGTGTCGTTTGTGAGAAGTTCATCTGCCTGTGAAGATTAAAATTCTTGTTTACTTTAGACAAGATGGTTAAGAAGAGTACAGCCAAACTTCCTAAATTTGATGGAGGTAATTTTTCTATGTGGAAAGTGAAGATCATGCTAGATTGGTAAAAATTGGTTGTGTTGTAGCTCTTAAAGGCAAAGATCAGAAACGAGTATGACAGATTCACAATTTACTGAAAAAAGATGAAGTTGCTAAGGTTGATATTTTATTGGCCTTAGATGATAAGGTATTATTCAAGTGCATACTATTGATACAATGGCAAAGGCTTTGTGGGATAGTCTTCACAGAATTTATGAAGCCAAATCCTTAGTAAGTAAAATTTTTCTAATAAGGCAATTATACAATTTGAAGATGAAGGATGGGACTTCTATTCATGATCACTTAAATGTGTTTAATAGCTTGGTAAATGACCTGTTGAGAACTTGTGTAAAGGTTGATGAGGAAGAACAAGCCACTTTACTTCTCTGTTCAATGCCAAACTCGTGGCATAATTTAATTATGAGTTTGAACCATATTTTTGAACTTCACTTAAACTCTGTTATCGCATCACTCTTGTCAAAGGAACATGGGGTACCGAAACCCATTCATGGTTGTGTTTGATCTGGAAGCCCTCCACATCGTTGTCCGTGAGGATGACCAAGCAGTTGTTGTCTGAGTGAGCAGAAAGGCCGAGGATCAGCACGGGCTGCAGGCACGGTGGGTAATAGTGTCGGGATTTTAACACACAAAATCCCTACACAATATATTGCGTGTTTTGATAAGGCAAACTAATAAAAGATAAAAGATAAATGACACACAAATCTAAAGTAAAAACTTTACAATTAAAAGAAAACTACAACCAAATACATGAAATGAGTAAAACTATTCCTTAACGAGTGAAACCACTCCCTAATATATGTAAAAAACTCCACCTAATACGTATAGAAAATTCTATCCAAGTGTAGAAAACTTTACCCCAATAAAAGTAGAAAACTCTATCCAAATGTAGAAAACTCCACCCAAATAAATAGCGCTACTCCCAATTACAAACCATATACAAAAGGTAGAGAAAGAAAAGAAATTAACTACTGTTGATCTTTTCGAAAAACCCAAAGTCATATCTTCTCCTCACAACGAACAATTTCACTTTCTTCTCCCACATGTACCACCAATGGTGGCCATGTCTTGTCTAGATCTACAACCCCACATGTCTCCTCTAAAGGAGAACACTCTTCAATCTGTTGTATGCTAGGTTTAGCTGCAAGTATGGATTTGGAGGTTGAACAGTTAGATGTGAAGACTGCATTTCTCCATGGTGATCTTGATGAAATAATATATATGGGACAACCTGAGGGTTTTGTAGATAAGGAAAAGAAACAGATGGTGTGCAGATTGAAGAAGAGCTTGTATGGCCTCAAGCAAGCTCCTATACAATTCTACAAGAAGTTTGATTCTTTTATGGATAGTCAAGGCTACAACAAAACTATTTCAGACCATTATGTATTTATCAAGAAATTTGGGAAGAATGACTTTATTATTTTGTTTTTTTATGTTGATGATATGTTAATTTTTGGACAAGATAAATCAAGAATTTCATATTTGAAAGAAAATTTAGGCAAATCCTTTGCTATGATGGATTTGGGTCTAGTTAGGCAAATTATTGGCATGTCCATCCGGCGAGATAGAAAAACTAAGAAGATTTGATTATCCCAAGAGAAATACACTGAGAAGATTTTTGAGCGGTTCAACATAAAGGACGCTACGTCGGTTACTGTTCTACTACGAGCTCAATTCAAATTGAAGAAGGATGAGCTAACTGAAACAAAAGTATATGAATTGAAGAATGTCCCTTGTGCATCTGTTGTAGGGAGCCTTCTGTATGCTATGGTTTGTACTGAACCAAACATAACGTATGTTGTCGAGGCAGTAAGTAGACATTTGTCTAATCCGGGTAGAGAACATATAACGACTTGCCCGTTCCGAGCCACGAGCTAAATATTACTATAGGAAACTAAGTGTTTCATAAATTAATTTTTTATTAATTTTCAAGATTTTAAAAAAATCATGAGATAAAGTTTAATACAACAAATGCTCAGAATAATCTAATCCCCATAAACCGAATCAAAATCCCATTGTCATGCAAACAATCTAGAGAAAGGAATATTCAAATATCAGAGACCTCTAGCTATCCCGACTCTACCCATCCTTCCATGCTTATACCTGTCATAAAATTACAAGAAAAAATTAATATATTCCACATCATTAATTCGACTTTTAGTGATTATGAGCCTATGCTGAGCTCGTAATATGCTAAGAGGGTGGCCGTCCATCCAGCTACAATCTTATATATGCGCACACATGCTACGTGGCCCACAGCCTATAGTTACCGATATTTATCATTAACTCACCCTCTTGGTATTATAAGTGCATAATGAGTCGTCTTGCGTCACTGCGTCCTGTCACCCCTTTCGGCATGGGGCAAGTAGTTAAGGGTACTTCCTCATGTCGGGTGTAAAACCCGTGACTCGAGTCAGGGTTTTACGTTACCGAACCAGTCGGTTCAACCGTTGGTTCGAGTCGAGTCAGTTTCATGAACCACGTGCTGAGTCGAGGTGTACCTGAATATATAATGATAACGTCGAGAAGATGGTGAGATATGAGTTATCAGAATATATGAAAGTATGCAATATTTTTTTCTTTTTATATGTTTGATCGTAGAAATAGTTTTAGGCCGAAGAACGCGTTAGGACGCGTTGGATTATATTCGGGTGAGTTATTAGTTATAGAGCATGTCATTTGGATGTTGTTGTGTTTGTTTTATTTTATGGAATTTTTCCATATTTTTTTAGATTTTATTACGAACTAGTTATTATTTTGACTCGAGTAGGAATAGAGTCAATACTTATTTACGAAACTGCCATTGAGGGTATTTTTCTCCCTCCCAACCTTCCTCACCCCAAACCCTCGCCGCCGCCACTGCCGCGTGCTGCCACCGCCGCCGCCGATCAACGCTGCCCCGCCCCGCCCCGCCGTGCCGCCACGACCCACCCCGGCCACCGTCTCGCCTCCACGACGTCGGAATCGCCCCATGAAACCACCTCGGCCGCCGCCACTTCGAGCCGGATTCTGCCGCCGTCCAGGCTGCGCCGCCGCCGCTGTGGCCCCGACGACCACCCCCTCGCCGTCGCCGACGTTTCCCCCACCATCCCGACCGCCGTCGAGGCCAGCCGCAGCCCCGATCGGAGCACGCCGCCACAGCCGCCCATTTTCAACACCGCCGTCGACGGCCATCGCCGCCTCAGCTGCCTTGTTTGACACCACCATCGGACCAAGCTCGTCGAGCTGGTGCCGATAGACCCCCTGATTGCCCCGTCCCGAATCATCGCCGGAAAACCGTCGGAATCCGCCGGAAAACTGCCGACACTCGCCGGAAAACCGCCGGAACCGCCAGAAAATTGGATTCATGGGAAATTCGCCGGATCATCCGCCGAACGCACCTGGTCCAATCTGATCGGACTTCAGACGCCGCTAGGTGCCGAATTCGAGTTTCGAGCCACGAAACGGAAACCCTAGCCGTCGACGATTTTCGACGACGCGAAGTATAATTTATTTTAATTTAATTATTTGAAAGTATTGATTATTAGAATTGCATGCTAGGATTGGTGAATTGTATGTTATAATAATATATATAAATGTAGTTTGATTAAGAATAGAAATATGAAATTTGTTTGATTAAGTGGTGTTAAAAATGGAGGCTAAGAAACTAATTAGGGTAATTAGGTAATGATCATGATCTAATGCAAACTAGCCTAAGTAGAGTTGCTAGAATTGATATAAGTTGATGTGTGTTGATTGATGCGTAATTGTGTTAATTGTGTGTGCATGCTATAGGATGTGTGATTCATCACGCGGGCGTTAGCTTTTAGCTTGATTGTGTAGGTACAGTGTAGGAGCTCGCCGCCTAGGCGCATAGACCCGTTTGGAGCTTCTACCAGGTCCGTTTAGGACTCGTTCTCTGATTTACGCTATTCTATTGTGTATTTGGTTTATCATGTGCAGGACGAGTTAAGTGGCGTTTTATCGGATCCCACTTAACTCGGGCCATTTAGCCAACGATTTTCTGGATTAATAACCCTCGAGGATGAGATCTCTCGAGTTTGTTTTCGAACTTCAGATCCAGCTCACGTTGCCTTCGGGCCTATTGTATAAATCCCAACCCAGACCTATATATATGTATAGTTTTCTTGTTTTTGTGAGAGACTGAATGAGGGAAATCCGACTACCATGCTACGCGAGCAGGCACGTGTGTGTCGATAGTGGGCTCTGTGCAGGCCGTTTCATTCCCGAGGGATCGTGACAACTCCACCTTTGACTTCCTCAAACCCGGACAAGTGTGGAGGTTCACGGGTACTGCATTGCAGCGCATGTCTAGACTTGTGGTTTCAAAGGGTACTAAAGGCGACTGCCTGAGAGTACTCGGCCTTTGTGCTCAAGGCCAGGAGTAATATGGAAGGTGCAGAGGGCGGAAAGGAATGAGATTTGATGCGAGAAGCAATAGAGAAATGGCCGAGGCATGAGAATGTGAAAGATAGGGATGCTGTCGACCCGAGGGCGACGGCTCCCGTATGTGCCCTGATGAGAGTTCTTGAGGAAGTATATTGTAAAACCCACGATTCGAGTTAGGGTTTTATATTCAGAACCGGTCGGGTCGACCGTTATTTTTTTCGAGTTGAGTCAGTTTCAGGACACGTGTACCGAGCCGATGCCAGTCGCGTGTATGAGCTATGAGGGTCATGCGTACCCAAGTATATGATGATAACGTCATGAACACAGCAGAATAGAATGAGTTATCAGATATATGAGAGTATGCCAGTCATTTTTTTTATTATTTTTATATATAGTGGATCGTAGAATTAGTATTAGGCTGTTTACCGCGTTCGGGCAGTCTGGGTGGGTTGTTAGTCATAGAGCATATCATTATAATGTTGTGGTGTTGTTTGATTTTACGGGATTTTTCCCGATTTTTATGAATTTTTTTAGGATTTAATACGACTTAGTTATTAAACTTGACTCGAGTTGGAGACGAGTCAAGTAATATTTACGAGTTTGCCACCACACACACCACCGACCTTTCCCTTCTTCTTCCCCAAACCCTTGTCGCGCGCCGCCACTGCGCATGCCGCTGCCGCTGCCGTGGACGCTTGCCCGGCCGCCGCCCAGCTCCGCCACGGCGTTGCCGTGCCGCCCCGACCAGGCCCGGCCACCATCGGGCCGCCGCGATGCCGGAATCGCCACTCCTAGCGCCGCAGCTGCATTTGGTCGCGTCGCCGATTCTGCCACCGGCGACTGTCGTAGCCGTCATCCAGTGGTTGCCTCAGCACCACCGACCACCCAGCGACCCTCCGCGACTGGAACGGAGGTCGTCGCCACTCTGGCCGGCCGGATCTAGCGACCCATCACTGCCGGCTCTGTTTTACCATTTTCCG
>JAURVB010009361.1:0-11780 GCA_033002965.1 Piper betle
CAAATTTGAGTTCGAATATTTAAATATTAAATTTTAAATTAAATCGAGCGGAACTAAAGTGAATGCCAAATATTTATAAACTAGTTTGCTCAATTCATAATTATATTAATATATAATTTTCATCCGGGCCACGAAATAAATACTTATACAAGGCGATGCCTTTTTTTAATAAAAATGCCCGTCGCCTTTCCTTTTATTTTTATTTTTTAAAAAGAAAAAAGAAAAAGTATATCGGATGCCTATCATTACTATCATTTAATACATAATGACCCCCCTCGCCGCCATCATTACTATCATTTAATACATAATTAATAATAATATTTATTTATAATTTTAAATATATTTTGAATAGACATGTGATATTATATATATTATTATATTATTTTATCGAATCGAGATATAAATTAATTTTGAGTCAAATTTGAATTATAATCAAGTCTAATCTAATCAAATACTACCTTATTTAACTCGGCTCGAAAAATTCAAATTTAAATCAAGCCGCGAAATAAATACAAGGCGATGCCTTTTTTTAATAAAAATGTCCGTCGCCTTTCCTTTTATTTTTATTTTTTAAAAAGAAAAAAGAAAAAGTATATCGGATACCTGTGAGAACACACCCAGTCACTGCTCCTTGGGTAATGAGGATAGGCCGGTAGCTCCACCGCCGTCCGTCGGGACCGCGACGCGCCATCACTTCATGGGAAACGACGGAGAGAGTAAGAGGGTGAAGCACAAAAAGAGGGAGTATATCGGGTGGAGGTCGGTACAGCTCTCCCGCTTCCTCGCCGCCGTCGGTAAGGACTCTGACGTCCCCCTCCCCCAGTCGGAGGTCTGCGAAATCGTCTCCAAATACATCCAAGACCACCGCCTCGTCCAGCCGGGCAAGAGGAAGAAGATCATCTGCGACCCCGTCCTCTACGCACTCTTACGGCGGAAGGCGGTGAACCGCCTCCGCTTGTCCGACCTCTTGGCCCCTCACTTCACCGACAACCTCTCGTCCGAAGATGATGATTCGTTCGGTCACTGGTTTTCCGAGGATCTGTTCTGCAAGCCGAAAAGCAAGGGTTTTTGCGCGGAAGCGCAAAACCTTGCGCCATTGGATGGCCAGGGGAGGCCCCAGACACGCCCAGGAAGGGTTTTGCGTCGGTTACAGTAGACAACGTAAAATTTGTGTACTTGAAGCGAAGTCTGGTTATGAATTTCTTGGATGACCCTGCTACGTTCGAGGATAAGATGGTTGGGAGCGTTGTTAGGGTTAAATCGGAGTTGCAGCAGTCTGACCCTCGGAAGAGTTTGTTCCGGCTATACCTGGTTACCGGTAGCTACCTCTTCTTCATTTACCTGCTCGGTTGCCGATTTGTATTTATTTAGTTTGTTTATCACTTCCATCCACGCAAAAATTCCTTCATGCGCTACAAATTCTGGTTATGGGTATTGTTGGTACTAAGTCGTCACTAGTGCTCTAATAATGTAGGGTTTGGGCATATGTGTTGATGATGGCTATATTTGTGTTTTTGTAGGTGTGGATAGGCTTTCGAAGACAGATGAGATTGGTGAGAGTTCTGCATGTTTTGTTGTCTTGCGAGCTTCTGATGCTATGAATGACATCCGGATTACCATGCTTTCGGATGGTGATTTTGATGAGGTTGGATGAAAAATCAATTATAATGTACTATACGTTCTTCGCTCTAACTAGGTTTTACAATGCGTTATGCACGGGAGGCAGATGGAAAAATTAGGCAGTTTTGTTAAATACAACAAGTTTTGAGGGGTGTTGTTTTTCGTCATATTTTGACCATTGACGCTAATACTCCTCTTTGTTTAATGTCAGGAAGAATGTGATGATTTGAAGCAGAGAGTGAATCAAGGTCTTGTTAGAAGGCTTTCAGTGGTAAATGTGATTTGTAGGATGTAGTGCATTTAGAACAGAAAGGCCTACCCTTTCTTTTAAGATGCTCTTCAAATGGATTGGCTTGGTTATGATTTCTAGTTGTATTTTTGTGTGGAATTGCTTTCTTACTATTGGGAGGTTACTATTAATTTGCTATCTTTAAAGTTCACTTTCTTTACTTTGCATTTTTATCTCTTTTGGCAGGCAGAACTTGAAAGTAAAGCTCAAAGCTTGCGCAAGTTCATAATAGATCACGTATGCCCATTAAAACTTAACCTGCACTCTGGCTTCAAGTTTATCTGATTTCATATGGCAAGGTTTTGGTAAATTAGTTCAGTAAGAATGCAAGCCTTCGACCATGTAATTTTCTTTTTTTATTTTTTATTCTTGAAGTTTTGTGTGCTCTGGTTTTTAAAATTTATAACTGTTTTTTATCTTATGTAGCAATTTTGAGTACTTCAGTAGAAAAAGCTTTTCAGTTTCAAGTGTACAATAAAATTACAAAAAATATTACTTCCCTCCATTTAAGACCTCAGACATCTATCACCTTACGGCCATATATAGAACTCTTATCAACCCAATCTTAAACTTCAAACAATTTATTTCATCATTGCTTCTCTCTTGATCATGGTTTATCTTTTCCACTCCCAGTTTTGTATCAACTTTTAGTAGCGGCTTTTTTATAACTGCTACTCTAACCAAAAGGATTATGCTTTTTTACTATATTAGAAAAATTCCTCTACAATGAAAACCATCCAACAACCAGCTCCTCAGGATGATGTCATCATGAGCAAGAAGTAATGCTGATTGGCTTCATAGTTTTTCCCCAAGGGCATCATTAATTGCTAATTATCTTCTTGTAATAATATGAAAATAATGTCTAGTTCATCAGCTTCTTAATTTATGAAGATCTTTTCTTTCGCTATTCTTCACAAAAAATGATATAGTCTCTACTAGGAAAATTGGCTGAAGGTTTTTGGCCGAACACCTTTTCTGCACCAACAATTATCCTTTTTCATCTCGAATAAGATAAGAGCAATGACAACTAATTGTACTTATTGAGTTAGTTGATTCTTTGTTGAAGATGCTTCATAACAACAAACTCAATTGGAGAAGTAGGTTCCTTTAGGAGTAGCTTTTGTGTAAGAGGAATGATATTAGAAGAGAGCTTCATGACTTTAATAAAAGCTGAACAGTAGTCTTTTGCACTATTGAGATTTAAGAAAACAGATTTTTGCCTATGTATTAAGACCTGGAGTGTGGGGGCTGCAATTTTTTTTTTCAGAAGGATCTTTTTACCTTGATTTGGGTAGTTTTTCTGACCTCTGCTAACATGGATACAATCATACAATGCATGTTGTTCGTGTTGAATTTTGTTATCTTTAAATATTTTGATAGTTTAGTATTATTTTATGTGATACCAATTTGCTTACTTCTGAATTGAGGATCCTTACTTTGAAATGCATCCATTCATCAACTTTGATCAATGTACTTGTATACCTATAGTTTATGTTCTAGCAAGAACCCGGAGCAAGTATTGGGTGTTGTTTAACTTGTATTATCTTATTGTAATTTCAAACTTTCTTCTAAAAATTTTGTTTATTTTTGTTCCTAGTGGATTGATCAGGAACTCTCATTATTACAAAATCAAATTGATAGAGCTAATGAAAAAGGGCACCGACGAGAATATCCTTCTGCACTTGTTGAGTTGTTTTGTTCTGTGTGCTTGGTTTGAAAGCTTCTATATGGTTATGCAATAAGAAATTTTTCTGGATGGTAGGAAGTAATTGACTTAAATGTCTGTTATGTGCATCCTGCTGGTGAAATTAACCTTTTGTGGTCCCAAAACTTCTTGGGATTATTTAGAATGCCATTTTAATTAATTCCTTAGTTGTATATTTTTATTGTTCAAAATTGTCAATTCCTTCATTTCTGTATTGAGTACACTATATGAATACGTGGAGAGAAAAGAGTTGCTTGAAACTTCAGAGGAGAGGTCTCGACTGATGGCAGAACCTATCAGAGTTGAGGTAGATCCTGCTATAGAGTTTGAAAACGATGCATGCCATGATGAATATGTGCACCACAACCAAGGTAGATCCTACTTTAGTGAAGGGAGTTCAGTTCCTAAATTTGGTGAAGTCTTTCTGGCATTAAATTCCTACGTTGTTA
The DNA here is from genome assembly GCA_033002965.1 of Piper betle. Lineage (NCBI taxonomy): Eukaryota > Viridiplantae > Streptophyta > Magnoliopsida > Piperales > Piperaceae > Piper > Piper betle. The sequence goes on from JAURVB010009361.1 coordinate 4,064, forward strand.
TTTTCAAATTCATGTTCTACTGGCATTTTTAAGTTGACAAGAGTGTAAATAAAATTGAGTAGATGGGGGGTTGTTTGTTCCAAGAATGGGTGTTTTATGGACAACAATAGTAATCAGTCCTTTCTTTCTAGTTATGAGTCAACATTCCCTTGCAATTTTGCAAGTCTTATCTGTTGTTACTGGGTTCAAGGTGCATTTTTTGAAATGTGGATGAAGTTAGATGATAGGGCTTGCAATTTTTCTTGAGTGCATTTAAAGTTGCCAGACTTCTTTCTGTCTCTGAAAAAAATGTTCCCTTAGGTTAGGGAAGTTTGAGGGCGTGCGGTGCTTGTAAATGTTTTTTACACTATTTTGGAATTAAATGTTGTGTTTTTTCCTTTAATAAAATTGATCAATATTTCTTTGTATTGCTGGAGTTATTACCTTTTAGGATGCTAAAACCATCATATTCTCATCATTGTATGGGCTAAAATCTATTCTGCATCTTCTCTTTTAGGTGGTTTATTATGTTAAAGATGGGCTAGTATTTATTCTTTGTCACCTCATTTATGGTGGTTTATATAATTATATGAGCTAAAATCTATTAATTTGATAAAGAGAATTTGTTTTCTCTCTGCTCTGGAATTTCTTAAAGTAGCATTAAGGCTATTAACCTCAAGTCTATCTTTTGCAGGCAAACAAGATAATGACATTACACAAGATGATGAATGTGAAGGTAAATACTCTGATAATCTCCAATAGACATAACAGAAGATGATGCTCTGATATATTTAAGGTTTTACCAATTTCAAGGAAGCTTGAATAACCTTTAGTGTCTAATTGAGATCTGCTGCAAAAACGTTTGTTATATGATATAATATTTTATTTCTTTGCAGATATTGAAAGGGTCACGGTTTCTGAGGAAACTTTAGTAGCATTCCCAGAAAATGAGCTGGTGGCTGCCTTTAATGGCAAATCAGATGCATCACCGTTATTCACAGGTTTGTGATTTCCATGCCATGTATACTTCCTAAATAATACATTTTTGTAGTCTGTGAGATTTTAAGTTGTCCTTGCATGATCACAGAAAAAAAGTGCAAACATGTACTTTGATGATTTTGAAACTTAATCTAGTTTGATAATTAGTGTCTGAAACTAAATCTCAGGCTGTCATTCAGTGTGAGAGGGTTAGAAATTTACTGATACTTCGGAAGACTAAAAAGCAGATGAAAGTGCTTAATCCAGGTTTTTCTGCATGCCGATGAAGTTTTCCTGGGCTGATGTTACTGTACGCGATGGATAGAAATAATGAGTTTTAAGATAGTATGCCATAGAACCTTAGTTTCAAGGTTTCTGAATTTTTAGTGTTTGTCATTATCACTCAAGATAATAAACCATATTAATCAAGTTAATTAGAGGTGATGGTCTGTTTTAGAGGAGTTAATTGGCCTTGTCACTTTGTATAAATTGCAGATCAAAATCAATACTAACATTTCTTACCCCTAAAACAGCTGAACAGAGGAGATGGAGGGCACTCAGAGCTGACCAAGAATTTCTTTATCTGTATTATGGTGGAGTAACTTTTATTTAAAGACTAATATTCTAGGAATCTAATATTAATTAATTTCATGAAACTAGCTAAATGTAAATATTGAAATAAGAATAAAACGTTATGAAATTTACTGTGAATAAGGCACGTCAACATTTGTGGTGGTGAAACTTGTTGATCTTAGATATTTCATAATTCCAATAATTTTTTTTAAAACTACAGTAGCAGCGTTGCCTCAATGATAATACTGAATTCTAGGAATTTTCCAATTTTGCCACTAGGAAAAATCATTAGCATGTACATAATCGTTGTTGGTGGAGAATATAATTTACACAACAAAACTCTTGCTAAATCCCCTTTTTTGCTAAATTGAATGGACTTTGTATCTGAGCAGGGGCATGTGAAGCAGCATTTGAAATTGATCATGGAAAAAACCAAGGTCAGTACAACAACTTCGTCCGAGACTTCTCTTTCCAACTAATTTTTCTTTTTCGTATGTGCATTTTTTATGCAAGGCGATAGTTGTTACGGATTGCATCTTAAAGTAGGTTTGAAATTTACATTGAGGTTTTGGCTTTTGAACTACATTATCAGATTGAGATTCAGGTTTACACAACTCATTGTGCTTGTTCCTGATGATACAGGAAAGAAATTGGGCTGTTGCAAGCCAAGGAAGATGTAGTGATGAATATTGGTGAAACAGCTGACATACATACCCATGGGAATAGCATTGAGGTTATTGAGATAGATGATGATGACGAAAATGATGACCATGATGAGGACCGGCATATTTGGCACTACAAAGATCCTAATGGGGATGTACAAGGACCGTTTCCGTCGAAATATTTGAGGGTCTGGAAAGCAAAAGGCTTCTTCGATGCAAATTTTAAAGTGTGGAGAGGGGGCAGGATGTGAGTGAAGCAATTTTCTTAAACGATCTTCTTCGCTAAACAATGCTAAAATAACTTTTTGTTTATATATAACAAAGATCTTAGCGAGCATTGGAAAAAAATGTCTCGGATGCTATGATGGGTCGATCATTGTCAACTAGGTTATTGCAAGTATTAGAATGATGGTCGAGACCGGACCACGTACAGATAGTCCCACGTTGGATCAGAAGGATGAGTTGCAAAGTCTGGTGTTCATGTTTCTGGAGTGCTGAAACACGCAAGGTTTCTATGAAGGTGTAGGTGACAATGGCTGATTATTTTGAGATAGAGACGGAACGGGAGATGATCAGAGGACTTTCATGCATTAAGCAAAAATTGGTAAATATATACATCCGGAAAATTGCGCGAGCAACAACTAGTTCATACAAGAATAATAATATATATTTGAAAAATCTAATTCACTTTAAATAAACATCTTTAAGAATAATAATAATAATAATCTAGTTAGGGTCCCATTCTAAAGCCGATTTAAATTCTAACTAATAAAAATTATTTATATAATATATAATTTTTAATGTAATACATATTAAAAAGAAATTCGATTGTATAAAATTCGAACGGTTAAAGGATTAGTGGACCCGGCCGTGTAATATCCTCCAAGTACTTGTATGTATAGTATATTATATTATTATTATTATTATTATTATTTTATTATTATTATATATATATATATATATATATATATATATATATATATATATATATATATATAACTCCTCCCCCGTCCATTGCCGTCTCTCTCACAAGACAAAGTCAGAATTCACCAAACCATTGTTTTTGTTGTTGTTTTTGGTGGGACGAGATCCGTGCGCAGTCATGCCAACCATTCGCACCATCCTCACCTTCTTCCTCCTTTCGACCTTCTTCCTCGCCCCTTCCCGATCCGACCGCGACGACGCCTCCCCTTCTTCCGCCTACGAGATCCTGCAGGACTTCGGCTTCCCCAGGGGCATCCTCCCCGAGGGCGTCCAGAGCTACGTCCTCCGCCAAGACGGCAGCTTTGAGGTCCTCTTCGACAAGGACTGCAAGTTCGGCATCCAGGGCAGCTATTCCCTGAGTTACCGGCGCAAGATCACCGGGAAGCTCCAGTTCGGGTCGTTGAAGGAACTGCAAGGGGTGAGCGTCAAGGTCGTGTTCGTCTGGCTCCCTATCTCCGAGGTCGATTGCGGGGACGGGGAGTTGGATTTCTACGTTGGCCCCCTCTCGGCGTCGTTCCCGTTGAACAACTTCGACGAGAGCCCCCGTTGCGGGTGCGGCTTCGACTGCCACGACAAGTTGGTTTCCGATGCGTAGATTTGGTTCCTATACCTACTACTCCTTGGAATTTGACATATTATTGTACGATGGCTTGAATAATTAACTTCAATTGGTCGTGATGATTCATAAGCTCTGTGTTTATTACATCCTTTTAGCGTCTTGCAAGTTAGCTGTTAATGACTCCATTGTTCATATTCTGAGATTGATGATCAAATTCTTAATTTCTTAGAGAGAGTTTTTGGGTGCTTCCTTTTTTTTACTAGACTGGATTTTATCAATCCATGATTGCTGAACGAATGAATGGTCCTTTGGGTTGGTTGGATTACTTGATGCAGGATGGGATCTGGGAGCATAATTGTCGTCAGTTGCTAATGTCTTCTCCTATGGCCATGGCTAATTTTCTTGTCAGCTGTTAAGCTAAATTTATGTGTTGATAAGCTCTGTGTTTATTGCATTCTTTTGCGTCTTGCAACGTAGTTGTTAATGACTCCATTGTTCATATTCTGAGATTGATGATCAAATTCTTAATTTCTTAGAGAGAGTTTTTGGGTGCTTCCTTTTTTTTTACTAGTCTAGATTTCATCAATCCATGATTGCTGAACGAGTGAATGGTCCTTTGGATTGGTTGGATTACTTTTGCGGGATGGGATATGGGAGCATAATTGTCATCAGTTGCTAATCTCTTATCCTATGGCCATGGCTAATTTTCTTGTCAGCTGTTAAGCTAAATTTATGTGTTGATAAGCTCTGTGTTGTTATTACATTGTTTTTACGTCTTGCAAGTTAGTCTGTTGGATGACTCCATTGTTCATATTCTGAGATTGATGATCAAATTCTTAATTTCTTAGAGAGAGTTTTTGGGTGCTTCCTTTTTTTTTACTAGACTAGATTTCATCAATCCATGATTGCTGAACGAATGAATGGTCCGTTGAATTGGTTGGATTACTTGATGCAGGATGGGATATGGGAGCATAATTGTCGTCAGTTGCTAATGTCTTATCCTATGGCCATGGCTAATTTTCTTGTCAGTTGTTAGGCTAATTTATGTGTTGATTTGTTCTAAAAAGTGAGATCATAATTTATCCATCTATTGCTTGTTTAAAGAGCTTGTCAAATTTGTGGGCACAAAATTGACAATCTATAGTATAATAAAAGGAGCTTTATCAATCAGCAGGGGCTGCTTTGGCTTTGGGCACACTCTGTTCTCTTGTCGCATTGGATTGTGGCAATGACAAAAGCTATCTATGGTTGCATAAATCAGAATCGGAATTAGAATTGGTTTTCGAGGGAGTCGGAATCGAAATCGGTCTAAATTGGTCTAAATCGGACCAGGAATCGGTCCAAATTGGTCATGTATAAAAATTTGACAACTCATAACATAAATATCTGAAATACATAATTATATAATTTTTAAACATAAATATATAAATTTATACTTTAATACAAATATAAAAGAGCATTATAATTTATCATCATAATACTTTAATATAATAAATATAATATTTAATATATCATCATTTGTACTGTATTAAATAATAACAACAAAATATTAATATAAGTCCAAAAAATAAATATTCAGCATAATTTTACATATTAATTATTACTAAATTATCTAATTCATCATCTAAAGCATCTTTGGAGCTGAGGTAAATTCTTCTAACTTTGTGAAGCACAACCAAAAAATTTGTGAAGCATAGCCAATAATTTGCAGATTTAATTTTTTAAAAAATTTAACTTTACACAAATCGGTCGGAGCTGAAGTCGGGGCCCGGTCGGCGGCGAGTCTCGCGGCCACTGTGCTGTCAGCCTGCCACACGTCGGAGGCACGGCAGCCGTATCGGTCTGGCCACACGTCGGAGGCACGGCGGCGGAATTGATCCGACCATACGATCGGCCACGCGTCAGAGCGTGGCAGCCGAATCGATCTGGCCACATGTCAGAGGCGCAGCGGCCGAATCAGTCCGACTACATGTCGGCGGCAACGTTGCGAGGGCGGAGGCGAGGTCAGCAACCCGCTCTGAGTTGAGGTCGGAATCAGGGACGCACGGCGAAGGGCGGAAACGCAGCGGCAGAGGGCGGACGTGCGGCGGCGACGATTCGTGCAACAGCGCTCTCCCGTTCACAGGGCCGAATCGGTCCGGCCACACGTCGACGAGCGACGTTGCAAGGGCAGAAGCGAGGTCGGCAGCCCTGTCGGAGTTGAGGCCAGAGTCGGGGACGCACGGCGGTGGGCGGACGCGCGGCGACGGCGGCGGAGGGCTGGATGCGCGGCGGCGGCGTCAGAGGGCGGACGCTCAACGGGTTAACGTTAGGTTTTTAAAATCAAAATTTTAATTTTACCAATGTCTTGAATAATTTAATAAATATCATAGTTAAGGTATTTTGATAATTTACCCAAAAAATTAATTCTTCCCGATTTACTCCGATTCTGAATTGAGAATTAACTCGGTCGGAATTGGGGTAAATTGGCCGAATTAGTGGCCAATTCGGGGCCGACCGATTCGGCTCCAAAATTAGATCGGTGCCTTGCCAATCCGATTCAAATGGGCACGGATTCGTGCAACAGTGAAGCCATCTTCGAGTTGGCTGGAAATTTTCCACTGAGTACATTGTTCTCTGTCAGAGTATCACATTGTTGGATTGTAGTTCCCCAGCGTGCTAACCTCCATGGTTTGTTCGTTAAGAGTTCTGCACGAGGAGTGGGACAATGAAACAAACTGTTTAACCTAATTGGTAAAAAATGGATGAAAGGCCAATCAAAAAGTGTACAACGCCCAAATAAAAAAGTGGGTCCTTTCCCAGAGGACAAAAAGTGTGCAACGCCCTAACATGGGAAGATGGTTCCATGCATTGGCTGACATATTGCGTTTTGTCCAGATTGCTACGTGTTGCAAATGAGACTTATTAATCTCAAGGCCAATCAAAAAGTTATCAACCGAGACGTCTGTTTGAGTATTTCAAAAATAAAAAAATAAAAGGCTAATGATATTTTTCAATGAAGAAATTGATAATTTAGCGGATATTTCCTTGTTAATTGCCCACTTTTTTAATTAATTGTCTGAGGGGAGAGAGTCGCATTCCATGCCATCTAAAACCTGCTCACCATTTAATCCATCACTAAGTCAAAGGTGTCGTATTCTAAATTTTTATCAACTTTCTTTTTCAAGGCAAATTTTATTATCGTAAGAAAATCAATTTATCAAGTATGAAAACTAAAAAGTGTGAATCTCTAAACCTATTAACTAGTCAGTCGCACTTAATATCTATCTTATCATCGAATAGCACGTTGAATTCACGAGTTCGGGTTATCCCAAGGGCTGTTCAAAACTCTTTGCGTTTCACTCGTCTCAATGTTTGATTAGAGTTCCACTTGAAGTCAAACAACAAGCTACGGCTTTTGTATAATCAATTTGGTTAGTCCAGGAGATCGTAAAGATTTAGACTTGGACGGATTTATTGTATTTAATGCAAAAAAACCCAATTAAAATAATGAACAATAAGGACTTGACAACAATCTCAAGTTTTTTTTGCTTAAATGTACAATTATATTATTTTTTCTTGAACAAGGAACATCAATATAAATATAAATTAACATATTCCAAATTTCACTTAAATCAACTTAAATATTAGTAAGAATAATAAAATTAATTTATGGCATATAATATATTGTCATCAATCGATAAAGTGATATTTCTATTTTTTTTCATCATAAGATTAGTTTCTTTTGAAATCAAAAGGGATTTTCCCTCGTATCTAACATAATGCATGAAAGATGTGAGTAAAGATCGAGGAAAAGAAGTCTTCCAAGCAGTGGTTCAAAACTCATTGTTGAATCTGGACTGCAGAGGTACTTATGCAGAAGAAGCCGGGGTGTTGTAGGATCCGTATGGTGATCCTTCTGACCAAAGATCATTCTCCTTGGATGAAACTAGCAGTGCTGATGAGTAACTAGAGGAGACTCGTCTATCGTGGGAAACATCAA
>JAURVB010009362.1:0-21380 GCA_033002965.1 Piper betle
GTTTGATTTAGATGTTGTATCATCCTGAATTGGTCTTTTAACAGAGTCAACATCTCCTTTTGTAGCATCATCAGGCAGGTCACCTGAGCTATCCTCAAATTCTCGAGATTTTTCATCTACAATTTGTTGTTTCACCTCGGAATTAGTTTCGGAAGGGGTTACATCAACATTTTGCACTGGAAACACAGCTGAGGATGTCATCATCCATACCCCAACCAAACAGAGGGCCACAAATGCAACAATTGTGAACGTGGAACAGTAGGAAGACGAAGGTCTCCTACCATCCATACGTGGATTTTTTCCTAAAGCCATTTATAACAACATATAACTGATTACAATGCAGCAAGGACCTGCAGAAAATGACAATAAAATTTTTATTTAAAAAAAAATGAATTTATATGCACATCGAAAGGTTTCAACTTATTATCACAAACCAAATAATATTAAGAGAGACATCTGGAATCATCTACAACATTGGCAATTTGGAATGGATTTTCTGTGGTAGTTCTCAATTTACCCAAATGGTCCACAGCCATATCCCTAGCGTTACAATCAGAGTACTAAATCTGCACGTCCAAGATCAAGCACATGCAAAAGATCCGCTACTATTTGAGTTTTTACCAAACAAATCAACTCGCATTTAATAGATTCAAATCGACCGCAAAAAGAAACAGGCCATTTACACCAGATAAACGACGGCAAGGTGATTTGTACAGATCTTCACAGAACGAAACAAAATAAATGCAGCAACACCACAGAGCGAAAAACAATCAGAGCAACAACAGCTGCAACCTAGATCCCTGTCGATTATAACTTAATCCGTCGAAACAAGAGCCCCCCTAGCGCAAAAAGATTATAAATAATAGAAATTTAACTAAGATCCGGAAGGGTAAGACAACAGCAGCATTTCCAAGCTGGAGCAAATCCAGATCTGTTCATTTAGATATAAACAACCAAATAAAAAGACAGGGACAAAAATATTTCAAAAAAGAAAAAAAAGACTTACACGATACCCGGACGCACAATATCAGCAGCAACAATATGGATGGGCAGGTGGGAGGAGAAATAGAAGACGCATTAGAAACGAGAGATGCGGAGAGTTAGAAGAGGCGACAATGGGAGATTTTGAAAGGAGGCATGGGACGATGTTGAAGTGGTGGGTGTTGCCGGGGAGGAGGGAAGACGATGTGGAAGGGCTAAAATTGTCCACAAAAATGCCATCCCAACTCCCGCGAGGTGCGGTGATGTCCTGTAGTCGCGCTTCCCGCGGGAATGGGTGTGTATGGTCGGCGGTGGTAACCAACGTGAAAGATTTTAACCAAGACTACGATGCATATCAGGCAACTTATTTTTAAGGCTTTAAAAATATCTTACTTAAAGCTTTATAACGGACGATTTTTTTTTAATGTAATTTATAAAGAGTTAATTATAATATAAATATGAGATATAAAATCTTATCACAGACAAATTTCTTTCTTTAATCTTTTTTTTTTATAAAAAAATTTGAAAGAGATGAAATTTCTAAGGATTAATTTTGTTGGTACGAAGCGTGTTTTATATCTTATGGCAAATTATTCTAAAAATAAATATTTTTTTATAAAAAGTTAATATTTTTTATATTAATTATTATGAGATCTCTCTTATATTTAATACCTAATAAGGTAAATCTTTTTTTATAATTAAGAATGAATTATATATTTTTAATTTTATTGCCTACTTTTAAATAGATGAGTTAAGCATATTAAATTACACTTTTAGTTAGGTTATTATAAGCAATATCAAAATAATTTAATTTTGTATTAAATAATAGGCTAAACTATGAATATTTATATGAGCTACTAATCATGAGTCATGAATAAGTTACCGGTCACGAAGTAAAAAGTCAATCGGGTTAAGGCTAACAACCTAGGTCAAGACTAGCAACAAGCCTACGGGATAAAGCTAACATGTACTTAAAATTAAATATACCACTACTAAGTATTTTAAACCTCTTGCCTTACCAAGTATGATTTATGAATTATTGTCATACAATTAAACATAAATAATGTTGAAAAAAACATAGATATATAATTACTTTTTTGCAAGTCCAAGTCAGAATCAAGTTATAACTCCGTTAATTAGGCGAGTTATTATTGATTACCAAAAATGCCCTTGACGAGTATCTCTTTTTCTGTTTTGGGCATGACCTTAATTAGGATGGCTGTCTGCGTCTGTCAAATGTGAAAGGGCCTGGGAATTCATTGATTGCCGCATCTAATTCAGGCAAATGTCTATTTATGTCTGATTACATATGCATGACGCACGCTTAAGTCATAAAAAAATAATGAAATCTAATCACTGCGCATAAATTCATTACCTTTTTTTATTATTATTGTAAGACTTGGGCACCAAAATAAAACAATCATAGAGCTACATGGAGGCATCACTGTAACACCCTATAAAAATATTAACTTAATAACATGCAAAAATGTGTTTATTGGATATTAACTTTAGAGAAAAAAATTTTAAATAATAATGTCAATTTTTAAAAAACACTTGTTTGAATTTCAAAACGAAAGTTACAATCCTTAAAGCATACAATACAATACAGTAATTTAGAATGGGTGAGCGACCTAGGTTGGAGAGTATTTTAAAAAATTGTCAAAATTCATCTTTGTAATATGTTTGTGTCCAATAGTTATATGTTATAAATTAATTTTTGTAAATTTTTTAGATGATAAAGATGGCAAGTGAAACATACTATTTATGTACTGATTTAACGGTTCACGAGTAGTGTTTTCTTATTCCTTAGATAATAATAAAGGTTTGTGTTATACTAAGCATGGTTTTTGAGTAAGTAGGATAAATTTTTAAAAACAAGTGAGAATCTCGTGCGACACCGCATGAGCTTTGTGAATATATTTTTTAAACATAATAATCTTAAACGGATTAACGGTATATAATTTAATTTATATCAACAATTTTTATTACATGTGTGCATATATTTTACTTCTAATTTAAATTTTTTAGTTATTTGAAAGAAAATTAACAGAATTTAACTTGAATTAAATATCTTAAACTGATTTAAGATCCTTATTTGTTTTTAATAATTATTTATAAGCGTATAAATTAATTAAAATTTTTACTATTTTTTACATGCCCATGACAAAAATAAAATTTATCAAACATAGTCGTAGTTAAAATTGATGTTTAAACTGTAAAACCCACGATTCGAGTTAAGGTTTTATATTTAGAACCGGTCGGTTTGACCGTTATTTTCGAGTCGAATCAATTTCAGAACACGTGTATTGAGCCGACGCCAGTTGTGTGCATGAGCTATGAGGGTCATGCGTATCTAAATATATGATGATAACGTCATGAACATAGTAGAACAGAATGAGTTATCAAAATATATGAGAATATGCCCGTTATTTATATATATATATATATATTGGATCGTAGATTTAGTTTTAGGCAGTTTATCGCATTAAGATGTGTTACTGGCAGTTTGGGTAGGTTGATAGTTCTAGAGCATATTATTACGATATTTTGGTGTTTGTTTGATTTTATGAGATTTTTCCTGATTTTTTAAAATTTAATACGACTTAGTTATTATTCTTGACTCGAGTCGGACACGAGTCAAGTATTATTTAAGATATTGCCACCCAGTTATTTTTCTCACCCCCCCCCAATGTTCCTTTCTTCTTCCCCGTCCAAACCCTAGCCGCGCCACCCTCCGCTTGTCGTCGCCGCCGCTGTCGACACCAGGTTACCGTCAATCATCGCCGACTAGCCCCACCACAGCATTGCCGTGCCACCCCGACCAAGCCCGGCCACCATTAGGCTGCTGTGACGCCGGAATTGCCACGCTTAGTGCCGCGGTTGCGTTTCGATCGGGTCACAGATTCTGCCGCCAGCGACCGTCACCACCACGATCGGGTGGTAGCCTCGACACCCTCGACCACCGAGCAACCTTTCCCGACCGGAGCGGAGGCCGTTGCAGTCCTAGCAAGCCAGATCGAGTCACCCATCATCGCCGCCCCTATTTTAGGCATTTCCCGGTAAGCCACCCCCTCCGTTGGCAACGTCGACATCATAGATGCGTCGGGCTTAACGAACCGGTTCCAATGGTACCCAATATGACCACTTTCCAGCCAGTAGACGCCGTCGGCGACTGCCGCTGAATATCGTCAGAAAGTTGCCGGGAAACCACTGAACCCGTCGAAAAATCATAGAAACTTACCGGAAAACCGGATTCGCTGGAATTCGCCAGATCTTCCGAGGAGTTCATCCAATCAAACCCGATTGAACTTCGGATGCCAACAAGTGCCGAATTCGAGCTTCGAGACGCGTGATGAATTTAAAATTGATGATGATTGTTAGCATAACATACTAAAATTGAGTAGTTGTCGTGATGAATGTCAGTCTATGAATGAAGTAAAGACGTGCATAATGTGATTTACAGGGAATGAAGGTTAAGTGATCTAATGAAGTAAAGTAAATTTAAACATGATAATCAAGTACAATGTAACGTAGGAAATATAATAAAATTGGTGTTAATAGGATAAGTTGGAATTACTATCACATTTATAATTGTTGATTGTTATGGTTAATGTTTGTATTGTGAGTGTATTTGATCATGACGAGTTTGATTCATCATTTAGTTAGCGGGCGTTAGTATTTAGTTTTGATGTGTAGGTACGAAGTAGGAGCTCGCCGTTTAAGCGCGATGACACGCTTGGAGCTTCTACCAGGTCTGTTTAGGACTCGCCTCTATTTTTACTCTATTCTATTGTATGTTTATTTTATTGCCTGCAGGACGAGTTAAGTGACATTTTATTAGATCCCACTTAACTCAGGTCATTTAGCCAAATAGTTTTCCGGATTAATAACCCCTCGAGGATGAGATCCCTCGAGGATGATTTCGAAAACAAGATCCACCACAAGTTACCTTCGGGCCTATTATATAAATCCCTTCCCAGGCCTATATATATAATTTTATCGAGTTTTCAGTAAGACGAGAGATGGAGAAACCGACTGCACGTACCATGAGCGGATGCCGTGACAGTCAAAACGGGCTTTGGATTAGTGCAGCAGACTATTCCATTCCCGAGGGATCCTGGCAACTCCACGTTTGAGTTCCTCAAACCAGGAGAAGGTGGAGGTTTACGGGTACTATTTAGTACAGCGCATGTCCAGACTTGTGGTTCAAAGGGAAATATGGAGGTAAGGAGAGGGCTTAGGATTTGAGACTAAAAAATGAAATAAGAAAATGTCGAAAAAGGCATCAACAACAATAGATCAGTCAGTTCGGGATGCTACCAGGTATGCAGCCTAATGGCTCCTCAGTAGGTGCCCTTCAAAGTGTTCAGGAGGAGTATATGATGTTTTCTTTCATATGAAAGTTTGCTCTCATAGCCAGCTTGTTATAGTTATTTTATTTTTCGGACCAGTAACACTTGTTAGTGACGTGTTTTTATACTATATATAAGTCTTAATCACGAGTTGAAGGAGCCAGTTTGGACGGAGGAACACTGTTGTCGCTTGCACACATGTTAATCGATAGAGTGGTTAATATTTTATTTATAATGTTATTATATTGTAAATGGTGTGGCTAAATGCTTAAGACATAATGATGTAACATGATTAAATGCTAAGACAGGATGACATGTTGTGATTAATTGTTAAGACATGATGACAGAATGTGAAACATGAATAGATTTTGTAGGGGAAGTGTGGTGGGTTGAGACCCAAGCTTAAAGTGAGTAAATTGTATATTAGATTGTGTAGATAAAGTTGCTTAATATATAGATATATATTTGCATATATGTTTATATATATTATTTTGACAGAGTGACCCTAATTGCACTTTTAGGAGAAATTTTATCCGTTTTATTTTAGAATTTTTATTAATTTTGATCGTAATTATATTGTTGTATGAATTACTTTGTATGTCATCCATGTAGTATCATGTTAAGATTCTGTGTATTTATCTATGCATGACGAGTCGTATCTTTGTCTTAAGATGCCGAGATTAGATCCGCACGAGTTGGGTTCGAGTTAGTCGCCCTAACTGGGGCCTGTAACATGCCAGTTTGGTTCACGAGCGTAGACCAGATTTAGGGTGTTACATTGACTATATACTATAATTAATTAATATATTCCAAATAAAATAATTGAAAATCATACAGTATTTAATTAACATTTTTTGAATAAAAATGGCAAAATCATAATAAAATACTCAAATTTCTGATAAAAATTTGTAAATTTTAAAATAAATATTTAATTAGTTTTTTAAATAATACTTAAAAATACATGACAAATTTATAATACGAATATCCTGAGATAAGAACCGTTGTGGAAAAGGATAGATTTGTGCAACTTTATTTAAAGCCAACAACATTATATTGGATACAGTGTATATAAAAGTCTACGGATAGATATGTGAAACTTTATTTAGATTTTTTGAAGTAAATAATGATATTTGTGCTTAAAATTTGCATTAAATCAAAACTAATCTATTATCTAATTGCTCCTTCAAGAGAATCAAAAACATTATATTATTGAGGGGAGTAAAAACTACATTTATATATTTATAATACTGTTTTCGTAATTTTATTTTCATGCATAACAACAAATTTGGGGTCAAGCAAAGTGGAGATGTCCATTTGACTTTTAATCCGAACGTTGAAGGTGCTTTTTTCTTTTATTGAAAAAAAAAGAATCTAACAGGGATATGTAAGAAAGTCAACGGCCCCACAGTTTTACAAAGAAAAGCCACGGGACAAACTGACGCCGAACTGCTTTCTACTTCCTCCGCTCGGCAGCTTCCGCGGCCGATGGCCCGGGTTTGGTGGGGATAGTATGGCCTCCACCATGGATCAGTCCCAGCGAGCTGCCAGGGCTCGCCACAACCTCCAACCCGCTAGACCAGCCGTCTTCGACCTCTTCAATCTATACCTCGGGGTTTTGCCCTCCTCACTCTCTCTGTCGCAATTATTTCTCATCTTCACCATTTCCTGTTTTTGATCTCTCAGAGAAATGTCCGTCATGCCTCCGAAGATGCCATTCGGGATTCCCCGTACGTCTCGTAGCTCTTGAGGGTTTTAGGCCCGCTTTGCTATTTATTTGTTGATTTATTTATTTACGTATTTAATTTGCTTTAAAATAAAGTTTTATCCTCATAGTCATTACTGAGTTGAGGTGGGTTTTTGTTTTTGAAATGGTCAAGTTGTTAATTTTGGGTTTCAATTATGTCTGATAGCTATTTGGGCTCGGGTTACGGATTATGTATGCTCCATTAGAGTTTTACATTTTAACTTTTTTGAGGAAAATTGGGATTATTTTCTGTACATGGCAATAGATTTTCACTGCAGGGGCTTTTATGGATGTGCTTTACACTGACAGAACGTTGATACAATTCATTTTTGCTGCTGCTGTTTGTTTATATTATGTGAACATTGTATCAGGAGTAAGATGCAGAAGAGGATAAGTGCATTCAAACAACTTCCTCCTAGAAACGAGCAGTTCATGTTAGACTTTGAACAACTTAAAGCCCAGTTTCCTGTAAGTTTGTTTTGATATTTTTTTTGTCTGTTCATGGGCCTTTCGTTTGCTGAAATGACATTGAGTCCTCTCGACACAAAACCGCTAAGTACCATCTTTTTTCTTGCCCAAGAGGACAGGAGAAGAAAAAGGACTAGTACTGGGTTCTATAATACTGGCCTCCTCTATCTCCGGAACCAGGTGTTCTATCTCACTTTTCTGAACATAGGGATACCTCTAGGGTCGGATATTAGTCAAGGCAGCTCCTAGAATCAAGGGAATCCGATGGCGAATAGGGCAGTGGTAAACCCTTCTGTTCGGTAAAAACATCCGGATAAGCCTGTAAACCAGAAGCAATATCAGGGGGTGAAGAAGAATGCTCCGTAACGAACTCGATAGATGTAGATAGGAAGACACCAGAGGGCCACCCCATACTGGCCATTCAATTCCCATCGGCAATACCGACCAAAAAGGAGAGGAGTCAGCTTATGGGATTTTAAGACATTGAGCGTTTGCAGGAATTCTGAAATTATAAATGGACAATAAGAGCAGTTTTAATTTTAGATTCAGACAACAAATGAAGTCCTCCCGCGGGAATAATTTAGTTTCCCAATTGACTTATGGTCCTTTTCCTACAATATAATGACCACCCTTGTGGACTATTTTTGGGCTAAAATTGGTAGTTCATTAGAAGAATTTGATCTTTGGCCACTGTGATTTGCCTGGGGCAACAGGATAAATTTTCTGTTCTTCAGGAGGTAATGTTTTGATTGGCCAGATAGTATTTTAATTTTCAATCATTGATGTTTCATCAAAGCCAATCATTGTTTTTTAATAATGGAAGATTGGGATTTGTTTCGTTTGTGGGAACCAGGGCAGCATATTGATTTATTTTGAAGCAGGAGAAATTTGTGGTTTAAGAGAGCTCAAATTGGTTTCCTGACTTTATGAAATTCGTGCTTCTCATTTGGCAATATCACCTGAGCTTATGAAAAAGAGTTAGGCTTGACGGTAGCGGCTTGATGGCATCCTCTGTGTGTTTCTACACGGGGAAGGACCTGGGAATAACAGGCCCCGTGAGTGCATATAAACAAAGTGCCCGCGGGTTCAAACCAAGAGCTGGCAATTGTAGGGAGGATACCTGGTTGGGGTAGCTTTGGCTGTGATAAAAATAGTAATAAGGGTGGTTAAAAAGGTCTTTGGAGCCTCGGAGCAGATAAGTTTCCTGTTATATTATATATAATAACAGGAAATCCATCCTCCTGTTGTATTCTTCACTAGGTGTTTGTTGCATCACTTTTGGTACGCAATTAGTGACCTTCAACATATTATTAATCTTCAGAACATTTTCGAAGAAGATAGTGAAGTTAGCTACTTTGAAAAAAAGCAAATTTTGTGAAGTTTTCAGGTGTGACTTTGTTATATCTGGCGGGGAGATCCTTGGAATGAATTTGGGTCAAATACTAGGATTTTTTCATACATGTACTGCATGTTGTCTTCCTTTTGCTGGAGTTAACATGGCAAAATGTCTATCTTAGAAATTATGTGCGGGCTTCAAATGATTTTGTTTTCTTTTATCTATCATTTTGTTCGGTTATTAACGTAACCCTAGATTTTTCTCTCTTCTTGGACCATAGTTTTGCTATTTAGCGTAATGGCTGATGCATTTGGGGGAGTTCACAACCATCTTCTCCATGTGAAGCATCAGAAATAGCAGATATAATTGATTTCCTGTAAGAATAGGTTTTTTTATCTTACTTATCATGTGAGTTTATAAAATACCTCGTGAAAATCTTGAGTACCACATCTCAAAATCCAATTGAGACATATTGGGGGGAATAGTTAAGGCCTCAATGGTGTGGCTCAACCACACGAACCCTAGGCATGACTTCTAAACGATAATGAAATAGTGATTTACGCTCAAGATCATGATCATGGTTCGTTAAAGCAATCAACAACGGTGTAATTGTCTAATTGACATACCTCTCTTGAAGTAAAATTTGTTCAAAGGAGAAATTTTTTTAAAAAAAAATCTAAACAAGAGAAAACAAATGGTTGTAGCGTTTAGAGGAAGATGAAACAGTCCAAGGCAACAAGAGAGTTGTCATTGTCTTCTCCGGGGCAATATCTGTGGCTTGATCCAATTTGATCATCATCTTGCAAAGCAGGAACATCCATCATATGGTGCACTCTGCTCTCCGTCTTCTTCTGCCTCATTTTCTCATTCCTCTCCTTCCTCTTGTCCGAATCACGAGGTCTACAGCCGCCGCGGCCGCCGTCTGGTCGTCGGTTATGCGTCTTCGCATTGCAATTGTTGCTTGCGCATCTGGCCTTGCCTACGGCATCGACACGAGTACCAACACATTCCCGTTCCGACGTAGTTCTAGTGCTTGCTGCTGATACGTTGGTCTTTCCTAAAGCTTTTCTGAAGTTGCGGGCAAGGCGAGATGTTGGTCGGAGCTGCACGGTGCCAGCTTGGGGGCGGCTTCTTGTGGGGCACCGGCGCCGCCGCCTCCGGAGGCGCCTTCTGTTGTTGTTGAGACGGAGCCGGTTGTATGGTTCGTCGGGGCTTGGGCGGATGCTTCCTGACGTTGGACCATTGGAACTCGTCGGAGAAGGACCTCCCCAGCTCGGATGAAGCACTTGAAGAAGTGTAAGTAGAAGTAGAAGAAGAAGAAGCGGAGGATGACGAAGCATATACCCTGGACAAGGTGGAAGAAGTGCATGAAATGCTGCTGCTGCGGTTGTTGGTGGTGCTGGTCGATGGTGTGGAGGACAAGGAGGGAGAAGATGGTGGCGGTGGCTTGACTGGGGAAGAAGACGAACTATCAGCAAATGGGTATGCTGAAGGAAGTGGAGAGGAGCTGAGAATGACGAGCTTATCTTGGATGGTTGGTTGAGGCAGCTCTTGCTGCTGCTGTTGGGGGAGGAGTACAGGAGAAGAAGACCTGGTGCAGCTACAATCGCATCTGCTAATGCAGGTGCCCATGGTTGGTTGGTTTGCAATCTGGATAGAGCAAGAAGGGAAGTAGAAAGAGAAATGGTGTAGGAATGTTGATGAGAATGAGCGAATCCTATCTAACTTCAAGATATGCAGAGCATTTTATTATAAATTAAGGGAGAGAAGAAAAGGAAGGAGAGGTTTTTTTTTTGAAGGGGGAGAGCGGGGTTTGAACTTTTTAAGGCCGTTGGGGGGAAAATTGACAAAGCTTTTCTCAACGGACTTGTGTTGTATATACGAATATATGTAATGGCCGACCATTCTATCCGCTTTCACAAAGGAAAACATCTCATATTGACTCTCTTTTTTTCCTCTCAAAGCCACATTTTTTACATTGACTTGTGAATACACTACTCTGCTTATTAGCAAATTTGATTCTTAAGCGATGAAAAATGCCTTGGTTGGAGGAGGGTTTATGCTATATAGTTAAGTTCGATTTAGTTTGATGTAGACACCAGGACAATTTGATTTATAAGTTGACCTGTAGTCAAACAGAGCAGGATTGAGCTTGTGCTTTGCCTATTTCAGCTTGACTTGAAAGTTTTATACATTTTTCAAGGAAGCTTAAAAAATAAGTGTAAAATTATGAAAAATGGGTAAATTTAGTTATGAAAGTAAATTTCCGTTTCACATATACATTGGTAAATACAAATCTCAAATGTAAGTCCAAGACTTGCGTGTGCTCCTGCGTTGCGTAGGCACACGGGAAGATTGAGATCATGGACTCCTGGCATTGCATGCATCCCTACTGCGTGCACAGAGCGCATGCAATACCCGCTCCAATTGTAAATAGGTTTGACGCCCAAGCGCGAAGACAGGTGGGCTGAATTCGTGCCAACGATGAGGAGCCCTATCTTTGGCCACTTCAAATATATTGTGTCGGGAATTGCTAGTATCCTTCCCTGTGTAAAATTTTTAGGATGTGTTATTATTGATTAATAATAAATGGTCGTCAACCAAGGATCGTAAACAATGCTGTAAATAAATGGGAACCTATTATTTAGTCATTAAATACTTATTATACTCAAACCAAGGTGTATCTGGGAAAAAAATTTGACAAACCCTAGTTCCTGATCTCCGAAATTGAAAAGGAAGAGGATTCATTCTGGAATGTGTAGTTTTTTTTTTAAAGGGGAGTGTGCTCTTTTCACACAACCAAGTCGGATTATTTTACCTATCTGAGGCCGATGTCATTATTTTCCACATTTGGGGTGTTTAAATTTTAATCATCAAGCAGAGTTTTTTGGACGTAAATACCCCCGGTTCAACGTTTCCACCCAAAAACAGTGGCTCATCCAAACTGACCCAACCCACCGGCGAAAGTTGCAGTCCGCCGCCGGCGTCCCGCCGACGATGTCCCTAGCCCCGCCGCCGCCGAGTCGAGAAATGGAACTAGCAAATTGAAGGGGGGTACTCGAAACAAAGAGGATGAAATTGAGGTGGAAGGAGACGAGCGGCGCCAAGCGTGCCCGCCTATTCCCCAATCCTCTTCTTCCCTGCCACCGCTCCGCATCCGACGACAGATCAATCGCCCCAAACCCACGATTCCCAACAAGAATCCGGGCATCATGATGTTCCTCCCTCCAATCCACCCGCGGGCTGCTCCTTCCCATTCGCAGCTCGCCCTGTCCTTCCGTGATCAAGGCGATCAACTTGCCCAGGTATAGTTTTTTTGTTTCTTTGTTCTTTCCTCTTCACCTCCTCTTGCTTCCTTATACGCATATATATTCATTTATGTGCTGTGAATGGTGGTAAGCAGGGAAGTATAGGGAAGCGCTTGGGAAGTGGGAGACGGCTCTCACTCTCGCGCCTGACCTACCTGTCCTGCACGAGCAGAGAGCCCAAATCTTGCTCGAGCTCGGTGACGCCTGGAACGCCCTCAAGGCCGCTTCCCGTGAGTCGCTCCCTCCCTCACTTTCTCTGCAGTTTGCATCAAATATTTCCCACCTTCATCATTTTTGTATGCATTCCCCCTGGGTAATCATTGTTATGAGGCAAAAACTTAATCTTTCTGATTGCTGATTCTGTTTATAAGTTCATTTGCTATATGCATGTGAAACTATTCAAAAGGTTGGTGCATTGATTATTGGAAGTTTTGTGGAAGCCTTGTGTTAGACTTCATGCATCATTTGTGGCTATGCCACTGCTACACATACTTGTTATGCAATTTTCCTCAAGATGAACTATGTATTGCAGGAGCTACGGAGCTGGATCCTAATTGGTGCGAGGTTCGTTCAAACTCCTCATTGTAAATATATGGGATTTATTTTACTCTTTTACCTAATTCTCATTGCGTTTTTTTAATCTTATTTGGAGGTCAAAATTCCGGGAAAAATCATTTGTATCGTGATACTAAAATTGAAATTTATCTTTATCATCGGGTTCCATCTAAGGAATGAAATGGCTCATGCAGTTTGATTCAACTAGAAGCAGGCCACTTTATGAATATAACATTGAAACTCATATTTTAGCTAGAAGCAAGATATTTGAGGATTATGACTCGGATTATGGTTATGAAGCTGAAGAGTTGTGAGATTTTACTGTCCAAGTTTGGCCTTAAATTTAATTTTGCTAGATAGAAATTCTTCTTAATCGAAGCCACAAACCTCTAAATAATGGAAGCAGCTCCATTTCTGAATCTTCAAATGGTGTGGTTATTAATGGTTCTTAGGTTGGAAAATTGGAATGGCTGGAATCGCTGAATTCCCTTTTGAAATATTGGATTTGAATCTGTGACACGTTAATGAATTAATCTTCCTTTTACTAGAAATCGTCTGTGACATGGTTCTTCCCGTTGCCCGAACGTATTTGTTTTGCAATTAAAACTTAAGCATATTAATCCTCTCACAAGCTTGGTGGATAGAGCACAGCTAAATTTTGGGAGCCGGGCGCTTCCATCAAAAGCTTTGACATGGCTTTGGTTTTAAATGTAGGGGACTTAATAGTAGCGCAAAGATCTATCTTTTCTGCGAGCGCTCTCCAGTAAGCATGTTTTTATTATTATTGGGTCTGCGGCCGGATTCAAAGGTCGCCCTCAAGCTAATAGAGAAACTGCAATGCAACTTCTGAAGAAACCAAAGCAACTTCTTGCATCAGGCTCGACCAATGAGGCCGAAACTCGGTATAAAGTTGGAGACACAGCGGATGTCTAATTGATTAATAGGGGGCACCCAGCTACAGACTCAGAATGGTGTTGCTTTGATACGTACAGAGGTAATGTGGAAATTGCGTAAGCACGAGATATTTATACTTGCAAGTCAAAACAAAAACCCCTGAAATATTGAACTAGAAACCTGTACTCGTGCTAATGTTGGCTATTACGTTTTGCTTTAAGACACGGATCAACCAAGATCAATTTATTTCCAGAAAAATTATTGCTTCGTCAGTCACAAGGGGTACTCTGCAATTCAAACCTGGGAAATAACAGAAAATTAACAAATATGCAGAGCACGTTGGCCTCAAATTTCCGTGGTCAGAAATAGATAATCATATGCTACAAAAGGCGACAGTGTCATTGAGTTTTGCATTGCCTAATATATATCGTCCTCTAATCCCTAAACTCTACAGTTCCCCGCACTTCAACTGTTTCGTCACCTCTCCGAATGCAATCCCTCTGCTGCAGTCAACAGGACATCCATGGACTCTCCGCCTAGCCCTTTCATAGCAATACTACCTGCGCTTCTCTGTCTCATCTTGAGCCCAATGGTGCAGAACAAGCAATACCAATCTCCTTTTGGGGTGGATTTGAGAGGGGGAACCATGCAATAAACGTGGTACGCTTCATCACAACCATCACAAAGAGTTATTTTGTCATCATCATGGTCAATATGGCAATTTTTGCAAACACAGGAAGGGCAATACCAAACGCTGCCACAGCGACGAAGTTCCCTACTTCTCAGGCATCTCGTATGGTAGTACTTATAAGGGCAGAGAGAATGTTGGCATGTACGGAACCGCATATTGTTGGTTTCGCCAGATTTGCACCTCTTACATACACGTGATGTGCCTCTCCGCACAAGCCCATTATCTCCATTGATATCTATACTACATTCATGGCTCTCTTCCGACTCCAAAGAAATGGATGCATTCCCAAAAGTAGTTTCACTTTCACAAGTTTGAAATATTTGGTCTTTGAGCCTCTTGCAAACTGAACAATCATGATGTATCTCTTGGTTCAAATGGTTCACAGCACAATTAGATTCTGGTGAAGTCTTCCCATTGGTCAAGCATGATCCACAATACCAGCTTTTTGACGGAATTTCTGCAAGAATAGGCTGAATGCAGGATGCATGATGCATTGCTTCGCATCCATCACAAATAAGTGCTTTTCTAACGTCAAGTTGCAGTCCACAATTATGGAAAACACCGACTCTGCTCAAGCCACAAGCCTCAACTTGTTCAGGTTTGGAGGCAACATTAGATAGGCCTGAAGATAATTGTTTTACAGGATTTGAGATCAATAAATCAGTATGAGACGATCCAAGCTGGCTGGTTTTCTGTGAAAGCAAGCATAATCAGTAAGATTGAATCAAGGAAAAATGCCGCATCCTCTGCAAAAATAATCAAATATTAAACGTACAATTTACTGGACAGTCCATCCGAACTAGAAGCAAAAATTCACATAAGCAACCCAGCCAAAAGAAACCATCAACAGCATCATTGATAGCTACATGAGTTTACATAGTAAATGATGCTTGTCAAAAACTTCAATATGAGTATTCTGCAACTAAACGCACACACAACTGACATAACCATCTATTCTAGTAAAGCTGATAATGAAAATGCTTTTTGGAGAGTTACAAAGATAAGAATAAACTATGTCTACTTTAAACATTTGCCCGACAGAAAAAAATAGACAACTATCAAAAAGTTACACTACTTAACAAATGCTTGATGAATTACCTCTTTGATGCATTTTCAACATGAATCAAGACATGAAGGCACACCTCCCTTGTATGGAAGTTAAACTCCCAGTTACTCTTATAGAGAAAATTTTGGTAAGGACAGTGGAAACAGATGATTCTAAAGTTTAACTGAATATAGAACTCAGTCTTACGAAAAAGCTTACATAATGATAACAAACTTAGTACGTCCTTTTTTAACGCAAATGTTCCCAAAAGCCAATGTTCAGACACAAAGTTGTAGTTGAATATAGAAAATAGATTGAAACAAGAAGATCCTGCTAAGCAAAACAAATTTTCAAAAATATTGTTGCAAGAACTTTAACCCAAATAAATATTACAGAACAGAGTCCAGCATTTATCCAAAGAAACAGTCAAAAACTTCCCTTCTACTGTATGCCAGTTAGACAATTATAAAAATGGGTCAGATACAAAATTGTAATTATCACCTGTTTCTCATCAGCAGTCTGAGAAACTTTCAAAAGCCCATCAGCAAGGCTAACCATTTCTTCACCAATTCTCTTCAAGTTGCGCCAAACCTGTAACACATTAAATTTAATCAACATGAAAAAACATCAAAGCCAAGATCCAAATCCAAAAAAAAAAGCCACTCATTCAAGCAAACAGACAGTAGCTGTCCACCATAAGGCTTTTTATCTTGTGATTATTTACTAGCCATAAACGTCACAATTAGAGATCTATATATAAGCGTGTAGCCCAGTGGAAATTAAAGGTGACAAAAATAAAATAAAATGAAAGTATTCTATGATTGAGGTCAGTGAAATCATTGTATAGAAGATTTAAGCACCTGTTGGAAATCTGAAGCAAAAGCTTCCAATGAACGATCATAATCACCATTACATAATTTGGAATTGATGACACTAAATTAAGAGCTCTTGTTCTGATCCCTTCAAAATTCTCACAAAGCAACTTACACAAAAAGACAAACTTCTCTGAACATAAGACATCAATGAAAGATTTTTTGACAATGATCAATAACAGAAGAAACAATTCTACGATTGCAGTCCGTGCCATGCACTTGACCATTTGGTAAAGTCTAATTCCGTAGCATGTAAAGATTGCCTTTCACAGGTATTTTGTGATGGAAGCTTTTCAACGTATTACCTTGACCCTGAAACAAGATATATCTAGTCATTTGATTTGCTCTCATAAGGCAGCTCTTAGTGCAAACAACCAAGAACAATGAAGGGAACGAATTTCAATAAGGCAGGCAACATGTGTTATCCGTCAACGACCTCAGGTATCTGCTGCTTTGGCCATAGCTCAGAGGCTCCAGGGCATATATAATCTTTTTTCTCTATCATTTGGCAATACTACATTTTCGTGAAATGAACAAGACAAAATTTGACATTTGATAGAGAAGGGTAAGAGAAAAACCTTGCATGTGCAAGCACATCTTCAATGCAACCACGGAGACCACCTTCGCATGGTCCAAGTGAAGGGAGTAAAACCTCTATTACGTGCCTCCAATAATTCAGCTGAATATCCCCAGTATCTTCCAGCATAGAACGAAGACATGACATCTGTATAATGTAACCCTTATTCTTGCAAGCACTATACAGTTGAAAACCATTTCCTTTTGGGCTCCATCTCCAAGAAAAGGAACTAAACAATAAGCAGATACAAAAAACACCAACGAAGATTAAAAGAAGGCAAAAAAAAAGATTACACAAATTATCTATGTAAATGTTTTGCGCATACTGCAAATCCCTTTAAAATATCAAGAAATTTTAAACAACCACAACGGTTTATGAAATCTACATAGAAAGTTAAACCCAAGCTTTTAAAAACTAGTGCTTAACTTTTGTGACTAAACTCGATTTTTTAATATTAGTATATTTTTGACAGTAAGCATCAAGGTTTCTGCACTACATACAATCAAAACATTATAAGCCTCATAACTACAAAATCCCAAATCAGTCATCTAACTACTGGCAACAAGCGAATTTCAAAGCTTCATCCTAAAGTATGTGGTAAAAAAACGAAAACAAAATAACCTAAAGCACTTAATTACTTGTCTGTCCACAAGAAGCAATCATTCCACACAACATAGCTAAAATTAACCCAAAGCACTCAATTACTTGTCTGTCAACAAAAAAAAGCCGCCATAGGTTGAAAATGCAAACCTGAGTCGGGAAGGTGCGGTCCGGGGAAGTGGCGGGAGTAGAATGCTTCATATGCTTCCTGCGCTTGTAGGTGATGAGGCCGCCGTCGACGGTCTCATCGGAGCGAGTGGAGACGAGGCGGGGGCCGCCATTGCCGGAGGTGGGATCCAGCTGCATCATCGGTCGATGGATCCCCTTCCGATAAATGGTCGTTAATTAAGCGAGCTATTTAGTGTTTAATTTAATTTAATTTAATTTTAAAATTTGATATTTAAATATTTTAGTTCGAATTTTATAAGCCAAACTTGAATAAGGTTTGTATTCGACTCGACTCGGTTATAACTCAAACTTAAATCGAACTTGTTCATAGCTCGACTCGAACCCATTTCAATAAAATAATATAATAATATAATTTTTATATTATATTATATTATATCTATTTATTTATGTATATATATATATAATATAATAACAAAAAAGTGGAATAATTGAGATAGTAAATATTTAAATTGATAACTTCAAGGTTGTAGGTTCAATCCATATTGATTGTATTTTTTTTTAGTAAAGTACTTTTAACTTTTAATTGACCCGGTTTCAAACTTACAAACAAACTGGATTTGAGTTTGAAAAAATTAAACAGTTTAAACGTATATTCAAATTATTCGAGCCGAATTCGAATACAAATTGAGCTTAGACCAAAAACCCTAAACCCTTAGTCGTCAAGGGAAGGAAGGGCCGAAGCCTTTAACAGGATTAAACCAAAGGGGCAAAACCCTGGCAAATACAAACAAACCAACAAAATATGAGAGGGAGATTTATTTATTTTTTGACTTTTTTCTCTTTTTCTTTTAATTTTTTTCATACTTTTTAATTAATAGAAGGAAAGGGGATACCTAAAAAATATCATTAGTATCGATGGGGATAACAATTAAGTGATTAAATGGAATAAGATGGATTTGTCCACCAAGTACAGTATTCCTAGTGTGCAGAATGAAATACCACAGTTTATCTGTTTCTCCCCCAAATATTCATAGATGTGTTAACGGCCTGTTACTCAAGAGTACAAGGATATTTTAAAATTTTTCTCCAACAAATGGAACTCGTTCCTGTTTAATCTCCCAAACCACGCAAAATCATTGCCAATTACATAATATAATTTCGCACACAACACTAAACAGTCATCAAGTTGGATTACATCAATCTGAATCTAAACTGCAGCCTTCAGTTATACATAAAATATATTAATTAACAAGCAACACGCCGATTGATCTCAAACTTATTTTCACACAACTACGGATTGACTTATCAACTCATCTTTGAAGAGCCTCATACGAGCTCAGTTGATCATGTACCACCCTGAACTTGTCTTTCACTCTTTGTAACTACGGGCAAATGAAGGCAAACATAAAGCCTTTGATAAAGCTAAAGAAGTATGACACGCGACTAATTGAGAAACAATAGTGTAAAGAGAGCAGTACCCGTTTTAACTCAATCTCCAGATCACGCTTATTCTGTCCAGTAGAATTACGTAAATGGGAAATGCTGAAAACATTGCCCAGATTGTCTTCAAATGCTGACACCAGGTCTTCATGCAGAAGTGCCGACTGTTTGTCAACTATCGGCATCAAGAGCAAACAGTTGAACCGCAGAACAAGGTAAGGATAACATCTTAGAAACAACAACAAAAATATGACAAAGCCAACAGCAGATCGAATCAAACTTTCAACTCGGCAGATATAAGAAAATGCTCCCTTATGCCATGAAAAATTTGCGGCACTAGAGCATAAACTATCCTCTCTGATGAAGAAGCTAAACTTTCTGTTCCAGAGTGTGCTATCTAACAAATCAACAAGCCTCGTATCAGTTGTCGGATTCCCATCCTTCAAGTCCTGCTTATCCGTTGTCCCCAATGATGGCTCCACAAACCCCACAACTGTATTGTTACTAGTGGAGGTTGTATGTTGCATCCCACCAAAGGAGTCCAAGAAGTGGTGCAATCCTGCCCTATTCTGCATCGATTACACCCTCATAAGCCAAGAGTACTGATACAGAGCAAACAGTATTAATTATGCTAGAAGAAGATCTCTTAATAGATTAGATAAATGGGTAGACATTAGAAATGGCATTTATATCAGAAGAGTTTTCTTTTTTTAATTAAAATTTTCATAATTTCATTGCCTTTCACGTAGGAAGTCTCGATTAGCAATTTTATATCAGGAGTTCTACGTCTTAATCAAGTTCATCCCCCTGCCTCTCATGAAGAAGACAGTTCATAAACGGAACAATTCTAAAGGAAGAGCTATTACCTTGTTGTGGAGGGACCATGTAACACATAACTTGCCGTGCTAATTAAATCCTCCATACATCTGAAATTATAGAATATCATCTTCACAAAATATATTTTCATCATTTGAAACCAAAGCAATTCTACGTAAAACAACAGTTAGAATGATGCCGATTTTCATGGCATGCTCGCTCTATGGATTTAGCCAAATTGTTAAAGGCAGCCTCCACACGCTTCAGAAATACATCATGCCCACTTAGGTATTAACCATCTTTCTGTTTGATAAAGAAACTAGGCACTTATTTTAGAACATTTGAGAGTAGGGCTTTATATTATTTAAAGAAGACTCAACCACATACCTGGAGCAGATATACAGAGATTGGCAACAATCTTTTCAATTTGTGTAAGAGCCGAAAGCCCCACCGTTAAGAATACACAGAGTTAACAAAAGAGCTAAACATTCGACTTATGGATGAACAGAACCTCGAATTATGTGACTTTGATGAAAAGCACAAAGTTTGATGGGATGCCTTCAAACATACTTCGAAAATTGATGAAGCATAATAAAATGTCATTGAACTTGCTACTCCAAGAATGTACACTCAGAAGTTTCAGATCTCTAACATGCTAGTAAACCTGAAATCCCTAGAACTACAAGATAGATATTATCTGAACCTACATTACTGTAGTAAATATACTAATTTTTAAAGTAAATTTAAACAATATCCTCTTTCTACACGTTCTCTTCTTGCATTTAGTCAATTGTCATCATTATTATTGTAGGTGTTGGTTCCCTAATATGCTGGCAGTAGAGGGGGACAAATCTCCTGTTCATATCTCTGGAATAAAACAAGTTTGAGGGATTTTCCTCTAATTTGTTTCTGCAAAGTATGGAAGGAGTTCCTTTTTATCGTGCACATCAGCATGGTAGCATTTGAAGGAAACTTCCAAATTTTTGTGTTGTTCTCAGCATAATAGCATAGCACGGAAAAACTTCCATAGATTTATCCAGTGAATAAAAAACTGAACAGACAAGCATACACAAGTAGATGGTGCTTAAAAATCACCTGATGAAGAAGAGGCTCAAGTGTATCATGGGCCTTTGCAACAGCTATCACACATGCAGTCCTATGTCAAGTAAAATTTAAATTCCATATTTATTTGTTCAGAAAGGTTGAATACATATTATACAACTATAAAATGAGCAATTAAATGAAAATAAGGCACTCACCTTGAATAATTAGTCCAGTTGCCCCCTCCTCTCCCTCCGCCGACCACCCCCTCGCCCCTTCCCCCCCAGCCTGCCCACCCCCTACCCCAGTTGTGACCGGAACTCGGCCTCCCACTAAGGAGGGGAGGAGGATTTTTTTTTTTTTCAGCTAATCTGGGCCGTCCAATTATAAGGACGGCCCAAATTAGATCTTGGGGCAGGAAACGTTTCTGCCCATGTAGAGATAAACTTATCTATATATATATATATATATATATATATAAATATATATATATAAGGGTGGGGAAGCTATCATGCGAGCACAGCCATATTG
>JAURVB010009363.1:0-15597 GCA_033002965.1 Piper betle
GGCCGGGGGCGACGAAGTCCAAGATCACCGCATCAACCAGGAGCCCTCGTATAGAAAAGGATTTAATTTTTAGCTGATGGCTGTGATGTAGTACAACAACCTTATTTTATCCCATGCTAGAGGCATGAAATCTTTACCTGAGTTAAGATCTAATTTGGGTTGTCCTTCTAATCAGACGGCCCAAATTTGATGAAAAAAAAACCAAAGGCCAGGTTCCGGCCACGGTCGGCTGGACGGGGGTGGGCGAGGTAGGCTGGGGGGGGGCGGACGAGGGGGCGACAGGCGGAGGGGAGGGGGGTGAGGGGGGCGTCGGCTGAGGTGGGCAGGGGCAGGTTGGGGGGGAGGGGCAAGGGAGGTGGTGAGCGGAGGGGGAGGGGGAGAGGGAGGGGAGGGTGGTGGGTGGTGGGTGGAGGGGGAGGGGGAGAAGAGGGAGGGTGGTGGTGGGCAGAGGGTGAGGGGGAAGGGGGGGGGGGGAGGTGCGCGTGGTCAGCGGGGGTGGGTAGGGCGGGCTGGGGGGTAGGGGGCAAGGGGGTGGTGAGTGGAGGTGGAGGGGGAGAGGGGTGGTGGTGGGCGGAGGGTAAAGGGGAGAGGGGGGGGGGGGGGTTGCTACCGTCGGGAGGGGAGACAGCCGAGGAGGCAACGGAGGGTGGTGGAGGGCAGCGCGGGGGGAATGGGCAACCGAGGGGCGGGGAGGTGACGGGGGTAAGGGCGGCGGCAATCGATAGCGAATTGGGGGGGGATGTGTGACAGCGACAATGACGGCCACCTTGTTGAAGTGGATCTATGTTGTCCTTCTAATCGGACGGCACATATCAAAGTTTAATTTATTTTTTTAAACCAATAGATTTGGGTTGTCATTATAATCGGACAACCCAAATGAAAGTTTGGGACAAGAAACTTTTCCTACCTCTGGTGCTGGAAACGGCTATATATATATACATATTTGCTACATTTTTATTTGAAGTAAATTAACAAGTTTCATTATTCAAAATTATATAAATAAATACAAAAATAAATAATAATGATATTTATTAATTTTCAACTCAATCTAATGTTTTACACTTTTTTATCTCGATTATCAAAATAATTATAATAAAAATTAAATTTCAAAATGTGGTGAGATGTTCTATGTGAATAATCCATGTTTTAATGACATCTTAACAAAGTCATATAATTATGACTTCGATAAGGTTCTATTTCGTTCATTGAATTGGAGGTAATGTTCCTTTTTGTTTTTTTTTTGGGGCTTCTCGTTTTGTTTGATACATGTGGCAGACAAAAGAGGCATTTGGCCCCCAAAAGGGGGTTGAGATTTTAGATCCTTGAAAATTTTCTTTTATTAATACCCTTATCCCCCCTGATCATCTCTCTTCTGGAGTTCCTATAACTTGGCCACGTTATGCTATACTAGCGAGGAAGGAAAACAAACTGTTTAATAGCGATCGTGTCCCTGGCTAGTTTATTTTACACATAAAAACTAATACATTCACCATAAATTTAAAGTAGGTTATTTTGATGTAAAAAAGTAAAAATTTATGAACATCCTACTTATGAACTCTTACTTTTCATATATGTAACACTCATTACGTGAAACCTAATAAAAGATGTACAAATTAGATGTGTAAATTATATAAGTGGTATAAAGTGTAACTCACCTTAATTTCTCCCTAAATAATTTTTATCAGTGTTCGGTTCTTCTGGTTTGCAAATCATCCCGCTTATTAACTCAATAGAGTCAAAATTAGGAGTTCTCAACTTTATAATTTTCAAGCCGATCAATAAAGTTTAGGCCAAATTGAGTTAAAGTCAAACTTAAACTAATTTAAACTTTTTTTATTTACAAAGATTTTCACATAATTAAAAATAAAATTAATTTTTAAAAAATTGGATAATTAAACTATCCATAAATTAAATATCAAATAACTTTTTGCACTACAATATTTAATTTCATAATATAATCTTATTCATTTGTTTAAAATTGTATAAATGATTATACACGAAATATATGCAAGAATTACACTAAATATCGCTCGATTCAAATTCGAAACAAACTTCGTTTTGATCTGAATCGAATTAAACACGGTAGATTTGAGTTAAATTGAACAATCATCACCCCTTAAGATTATTCTTTAATTTATTTTTCGTTTCCCGTGTCCTGCCTTTGGTTTACCTGAGTGGCGGTACATATCAACTGGCATACGCCAGAGGCTAGAAATACCTAGAAGAAGAGTAATCATTCTCTCATGACTTTGGTACAGCTTCTTGTCGACGGCTCGGTTGAAATGGGGTGGGGCAGGTCTCTCAGTGAGATCTCTACAATTCACACAACTTTCAGAAGAGCGTTTTTACCTGAGGATGCCATCATCCTTTTGAAACTAAAGCAAAGTGCACATAGAACGTTGTTCAAATCATTTTTTCACCATGGTACAACAGTTAAGGGATGACCCAAATTGATAATACCTTGGGGCATCCTTTCAACACCAGCATGAGGATATTAAAATTTGTGGGCTGTATTTGCACTTCTCAGAGCCGCACCCAACCATTCTGCAACTCCATGTAGTTTGGTGTCCCCTCTTTTTTATCATTGAGATCCATGGGAATACATTCTTAAATTTTGAAGCTAATATCTGATTTGACATGTTCTCATTTTCTGCTCTAGTGCAAAGAGGACATGGGGGATCGTTTTGTTCCATTTTGGGAACAATTTGCTCCAAGCACTCGACATGATAAACATGATGACACGACAGAATAGCTGCTATCGGCATGTTACCATTCTTCATAATCCGCCATGAACTCCACGGTGACCAATCAGAAAGACATTTTGTACACAATTCACACTTCAAATTGTCAAGAACACCACACTGAATAATTGATCTTTCTGGGAGAAAATTTCCAGTAAAATCTGTCGAGTCCATGCTGCTATCACTACTCCAAAAAGCCCCTTCATTTTGAGACATGCCAGCATCTGAAAAACACAAAATAATTAAAGTCCTTTTAATTAGAAAATTGAACACGCGCGTGATGAAAAGGATTTAATCTGATAATTTCACAATTACCTGAAGTAGGTGAGAGAGGTTCACGATCACATTGTCTAGTTGAAGATCCCTAAAAATTTTAATGCAACGTAAGCTGACAATATCTAGGATGTTACCATCTTGTTTCAATTTCAAATTCAACAAGTTTATACCTCACATGAGAACATGGAAACCAGAGGCCTAAATATTGTTTCTGCCAATCAACATAAACCAAATCATACAGTCGGCAAAGAATAAAAACATGACATAAAGCTTCATAGGCTATCCAAGAAAAAAATACCGCATCTTTTTTGACTGCACAAAATACGCCTAGCTAAAATATTTTACCGGTAGGAGATACAAGCAATAAAACTCAATGTCAAAACTTAAAAGACACAAGTTCCAAGTACGACGATGTGAAGCACGTGCAATGTACCTCTTGTAGCAGTTGAGGGAAGCTCATTACCAGTGAGTTTCAAAGTTGGCACAATCGATGTGTGTTCTCGAGAGCTCTCAGATGGACTGTCCAAACCAGAAAGGGACCCATCTGAGGAAGAAAATGGATCACCTCGGAAAGATCCATCTCTCACCCAGCTTCTGGATTCCTCAATATTTGAAGAGTGATCAGAATCATCCAAGCGGCCACCATCATGGGATAATATTTGACGTGGAAGAATGCATTCCCACTTACGGGATAGAGGAGAGAAAGTGGTGTGCATTTGCCAGTAAGACTCACGAGGACGTATGGACCATTGTCTTCTGCTAGCATGAGGCTCATGTGGCCTTGCAGCCACACAGCAAAGTGATCCCATTTACCCACCCACGCTTTATCAGAAAACTACTCTGAATAAAAAATTTCGATATCCTTCATACAACATTGCAGTAACAACCCCTCAGCTTCCCTGCGAGGTGTCATACCCACATCAACAAAATGCTCAAAGACCAATAAAGCAAAAATAACCAGAAATTACTTAATTCAGCAAATAGCATATATAAGTCACCACATTAAACAAACAATGCATCACACTCGCTTGAACTGAATATACGTAAACTTGTGGATAGGAGATGAGATTAAGGAAGAAAAGAAACGGAAAGTATAGGAAGGAAAGGGAGAGCAAACCTATTTGATATTCCAATGAAAAGTCAAACAACGCTAACAAGCTAAAGATTAACAGAGGGTACTATAGAAAACAGAACAAAAAGTACGTAAAATTCTTAAAAGAGATTTTCTCCCCCCCTTTTCTTCTTCATTAACACACGAATTGAGTAAACATATACCATCAAGGTATTCTAGAACTTGACAGAAAAAAGGCTCTAGCCTTTGCATACAAAAAATTGGTCACTGGCCGTGATGACGACGATGAACGCAGCACGAAGACGGCCACACTACCACTTATAATTCAGATAATAGTAAATAAAACAAGCTTCAACCGCCGATGTTGGATTACTTCAAAAACATTGTTGTTGCAGTTAACGCAAGATAATTGTCAGCTATATGAAACACCGAATGGCCGAGCATTTTATAGAGAGAGGAGACGAATATACTGCATAGTATATAAAAGCAATCAGCACCCATTCACACAATTACTTAACAAGCAAAAAAAAAGATAACAACAAAAATTAACCATTTGAAATAGCAACAAAAAAAAAACACCATAATAGAGAGCATATATCAGAAGCGAGGGATCGAAAAGTCAACAGAGCATAGAAACAATCCTTTCGATTATTCTTTTATCCCAAAAAGAAAGAAAAAAAAGAAAAAAGATAACAATAGGTACAAAGATCACTAGAAAGTTGAAGCTCTGATAGGCAGCGGCCATACTCACCCTTGAACTATAGAAAGCATGCAGCGGACTAATACTTGCTGAAACGATTATGTATCGACAATAGAAAGAAAGACCCAGTGACTGGGGAACGAATGGATTGAGGAAGAAAGCAAGGACCGACCAAGTTGAGAGGTTTGAGAAGGGGAAGGATTAGGTAGAGAAGGAGGAAGTGGGGGAGTTGGGGTAGAGATGGAATGGAGAGGCGAAACCGCCCCCTTTTACGTACTTCAAACGAATAAACAATACTCTTCCACTTCGTACACGTCCAAACGCATTTTCTTTTCTTTTTTTCAAGTAAAAATGAGTTTTTTTATCTCAAATAAAAGAGATAATATTTTACATTACGTTGTGGAGGAAAATTATCCTTAGATTAAAAAAATTGGGAAATTTAAATATAATATCAAAATTATCCTTCAAAACCTTTAAAAAAAAATTGTAACTAATACGGCCAGGTCAATATGGGTTGTCACCAAGGCTGACCGATAGCGATGGTTGCCAAGAACCAACGATCCCTTGTTTAAGTTTTTTATTATTATTATTATTATTATTATTATTATAAATAAATATATTTTAAATAATTTTTAATTTACCCTATTTTAGTAATTAAGCATAATTTCTCATGACTTGTTATATCTTTTTTTATGATCTATTTTTTTTAAAAAAGAAACTCCACTTAAGTACAACTCAACTCTATATTCGACATGATGGAATTCAATTAAATGTCCAATTAAAGCCACATACCTAATATTTATAATTTCAATTTATCCTATATTATATGCATAGACTCAACTTGCCTTTAGGAATATGATTTTATGTAAAAAATAAAATTTAAATATATATATTAAAATTAAATAATATAATAATACAATATCAATTTATAAGAAAAAATAAGTCAAAATGGAATATATTAATTTAAAAAAATTAAAGTATTTTATGGTAAAAAATAATAAATACAAATTAGTTAATGTATGTTAAATTTTGAGCTTAAATAAATTCAAAAAAATTAATTAGTTCGACTCAACCTCAAAGTGAAATAATAAAGTTTTAGTTAAACAAAAAATGGATTTAGATTGTTAGGTAAATAATTTTATTTTTAATGATGGAGACGGTTATAAAAAGTGTTAACTAAGTGAATTGAGTCGAGTTTAATATATTTTATATAAAAAATTAATATTTTTCACTTTTAATATTTCAATAAACGATTCTTATAATAAATAGCATTGCAATAAATTATGAATAATTATAATTTAATTAATATTAATGGAGATAAGACGCAAAATTACCATCGGAGGAGGTAGTCTGTTGGCACTTAACTAGTACTAATTAGACCTTTTTCCCTTCAAAGTACGAGTTAGGACAATAATTACATCATCATTAATAATTAATTAATAGCCGGGTAGGTCGCATTGAAAACGCCACCTAATGATTGCATTTTCCTGGACACGCCTCCGGCCCGTGAGGACCTGGTGCGATATCGTTGGGGCGTTTTCGGATGCAGAGACGCCCAAGCGCAAATAAAAATTTTCCTGAGCACTGGGAAGAGAAAGGGCAATATGAGGAGAGGGATAGAAGAAAGAAACATAATCGAAGGTAGGAGAAAACATCCAAGATTTGCCACCCAAGCTTGGTCTGATTCTGTCCCTCTCTCTGTCTCTCCTATCTAGCGCTTGGGTATGGTAGGGAAGTTCTGGACTGTTCACAAAACTCGTGATTTGAGTTGGATCCCTTGATTCCTTTCTCAATACATGTATATATGCGCCTCCTTTCTTATATTCTTTTTTTCATGTATTGGTTAATTTGGTTAACTTTGTGATCCTGTTTTAATTGGGTTGTGTGTATGACTTATATATATATGTATATGTATATATTTTTCCCTTTCTTGTTTGGTGAAATTTGTAATCTCGGCTGTTGTTCTTGATTGGTTGCTTGGGAGAGGTTGGTTGACCTGCATTGGATCTTGTGCAGTTGGGTTTTCTTGTTCTGTTTTTTAGCTTTAGATTCTTAATATGAAGTGTGATTATTTGGCCTTTTGTTCTTTCTGATACTCTCGGTAAGTTGTGGGTCTATTTTAGCAACAGTGCGGTCGATGTGTTTTTTTTTTCCCTAAGAGCAGAATGGGTTTTTTACATTTTATGTTTTGGTGATAAGGGAGGAAAGATTGAATCTTGATGGTGTAAATACTTAATTGTATTGTGTGGCATCTTGATGTAGCAGATCGTCTATGCCGGATCACGTCTGATGGATTTCTTTATGTAATTCTTGATGGTGTATTGTTTTATTTTGTTTAATTCTTCCCAGTGGTTGAAAGAGTTCCCTAGCATTATGCCCAATATCAGAGGGCCTGTGACGAATGTCCGAAATTCTTCTGGTTCGGGAAGGCAGTCACATCTTCCCCCCAAGAGCCCTTATCACGGAACACATCAATCTTATGTAGATTATGATTTAGGGTCGTCAACAAGGTCGACTAACAAGATACGGACAAGTGACACCCGCAGGGCTCACCAGCGTACTTCTTCAGAGAGCTTTCTTATTGAAGAACAACCTTCTTGGCTTGATGATCTTCTGAACGAGCCTGAGACTCCTGTAAGAAGAGGCAACCACAGGAGATCCTCAAGTGACTCTCTTGCTTATGCAGAGGCTTCTGACAATGTTCCTAACTTGACTAGTGTAACGAGAGAAGATTTCAAGTATGGAAATTTGACTTCTGTTCCGTCGTGGGGCTCTGGGGACTTTGATTACTTGGGAGACTTTCAAGGGACTTTGTCCGGGGGAGATGTGAATTCTGTGGATAGGCAACCAGGCAAGGATTGGGATTTGTCGTTGAATTCCAGGTCATATGTGAGTGTCCTTCCATCTAGAAATGATAATTTTACACATCCAAGTACCATCACAGCAAATATTCTGCAGGAACAAGACGGTTATCCATCATCATCAGCTGAGAAGCATGACCAGGAGGGGGCAGTCCGCATGATCTTAAAGGTTCCGGTGAAAAAATTGACGTGCAGAACACTAAATCTTCATCTGAAGCAGATACAAAACGATCAAAACAGTAAGCACATCAGTCCTGGCACATTTATCCTTGATTTAGATTGTCTGGTAGGCTTGATCTCAGGATATGTCCATACCTTTTCAAGTTTTGTCATGAAGACTTTTGTTGTCATTTTTTCCTGGGTAGGTAGTAGTGCTTGTTTTAACTAGTATATTGTCAAGATCAAATGTTGACAGCAACAGAAACCTAATGGATTTGAACTCATTACAAAACTGACTATAAATTAACATGCTTGTCTGAGAATGCACGAAAAATAAGCTCCACTTTGCTCAGTGCTAAATCTTGGGAAAGTGAAATTTGTTATTCATGTCATTATTAGCTATTTATTTTGCATTAATTATTCTATAAATCATACTGTAAAAGATGTAAATCTTGAGAAATTACTGCTACTAGAGCGTAACTTTTGAAACTATTTAAGCCATTAAAGTTGGAATTGGAGTCTTACATTTCTTTCTGTTCTCCTGTCAACATGAAGTGTTAATACATATGAGTTGTCTTTGCTCCTTTTTGGAAAGTTAAGAGTGTTGGTGAGTTTCTTGGTATTTATAATTAATGCATTGTCGGGTGATTGAACTTAATGCAGGCAGTATGCTCAGAGGTCCCGCGTTCGAAAACTTCAATACATTGCTGATCTGGAACGACATGTGCAAGCTTTGCAGGTAATTTTTTAATGTAAATTTTAGCTTGAATAAAATTGATTCTTAACTCATATGATTGATGTTTTGCATCGTCTAACATGATGCGATGTGTAGATACAAATCTGATCAATCAATTGTCAACTTTTCTGTTCTTTTCGCAGGCAGAAGGTTCTGAAATTGCAGCAGAAATAGGGTTTCTAGACCAACAAAATCTTATATTGAACATGGAAAATAAGGCCTTGAAGCAACGGTTGGATAGTTTGGCACAGGAGCAACTCATCAAATATAGTATGTAACAATTGCTCGTCAACTTTTGTGATAACCTCGTTTATGGAAAAATGCATTTTAGATGTTTTGAGTTCAATTTTTGTTGCGCATTTAAGATTCCATAATTCATAATTTCTTTGAATCTAGTGAGCTACACTTATGAACATCTTCTTTCAGAGGCATTCTTAGTTCACATTTGAAAAGCTTGAACAAAGACATCGCGCCCTCTTGTAATTGTTCTTTTCATTGTTTTGAAGGCGGTGTTATGTCCTTTAACTAAAATTTCTCATTCCATAAACCAAACACATGTATTAACATTTTGTTTGATGATGAAGACTATGTAAGGGACTAGCCTGATGTGGGAGTGTCTAATGTGGTTAACGCAATAATATGATTTGCAGTGGAGCATGAAATGCTAGAGAGAGAGATATCACGCCTCCGGGTTGTACTCTACCAACTTCAACTGCCACAGCAGTCAGCACAGCAGCATGTTCAACCACAGGAACAACAAGCTTCTAAGCATCAAAGACGCAGTAGCAGCAAAGACCTGGATTCCCAATTCGCCGGCCTGTCTTTAAATAACAAGGATACTAGCACTGACTGCGCACCTGTCCATGGTCCACTTCGTATTTAAGAGCTGTTTCATATATCTGCCCTAAATATCTGTCTAGTTTGAACCTTATGCTCCTGTGGTTTGGGTAAACTGGACTGGAGCGATTTTAACCAGATGTACACTTGTGCATTTGTGTTCAGTGTTGTCTCCCAATCCGCGCCTGTTGAGCCTTGCCGAATGTGTCCTGGCAGGTATCACTTGTGATGTGATTGCACTCTTGTTTTTCGACCCTTAATGTTATTGTTTGTGCTTGTCCTTTTTAAGGGAAGATATGATGTTAGTTTAACCACTAAATATCTCTGACAGTTTACGTTGTTAAATTAAACTAATATTTTTCATGAGTCCTTCAAGGAATGATATTCTTAATTTATACAACTAAAATTAAATTGTGTTGTTTTTCGTATATCTTCTTTAAGGGAAGTCATTCTATTAGTTTAACCACTATATATGTATGTAGCATCTGCCAGGCGTTGTCCTTTTTTGGCAGTGCATTGATCGTGGGCGTTTGGATTTCAAAGGGCCACGATGGAGTGGGGTGGTCATTGTCATCGCGGGGGGCATTGGATTGAAATCCAGCGGCCCATGATCAATGCACTGCGTGCCCTACCAAAAAAGGTAGCACATGGCAACATTATTATATATTGTATGGTTTTGCGTGCGAACTGTTTAATTCATGATAGAAAAAGTACAATCCTTTGAAGCACCACAAACTTGGTCGCAAGTTTGAGCCTCTAAAAAATTGAAAACCAATCCGCCTAGTGGCTTCGTGGATTTCTGCAGGTTGCGGCAGCCGACAAATATCATCCCCGAAGGTATATTCACGGTCAAAATGCTTCGACTGAGTTAGATGTCCATGCTAAAATGCCTCAATCTAACTAGACATTGTCTTCAGAAACACCTCCATATGTTAGCTCATTGTCAGGTGGCTTGGATCGTAGATGCATGTCGAGGGTATAAATCGTCCTCTCACGATAAATTATCCTTTGTAGGTTGGGCATGCATTGTACACAAATAATATGAAGTGATGCATAAACGATGCTTTATCTTGCAATAAACCAACTATATTTTCCCTTTCATATCCATGTTCGCTATGTATAAGGTGTAAAAAATAAATTTTGAACTCGCAGCAAAAGGATGGTGGGATCTCGATGGTAGCTCCACGTCCGCTCCTCGCCATATTTTATCGCAACAAAGAATTTACAACAAGAAACAACATATCAACAACACAATACCAAATAACAAGCATCACAATAGTGACCCTAGCTACGTACTCTTCACCTGAGCTTTATCTTCTCCTATCATCCATCTAGTCAAAGTGCTTGGGTCATATGCAAGAGACCTACAGTCAGTCATAATGCCGAGATCAGAACCAATTTGCTCATATTCTTTGCGGATTGCTTCCGTCTCAGCTTCGACCTTGCCATCATCACTTCCGCCCAGACCCATCCACAAAACATCTGAGTGATGCTTTTCTTTTTCAAGGTCATCTTCGAAAAGCTCCATCGCAGGGCTCTGAATTGAATTAAATTTCCGTTAGTAAAAGATGCAAACATGCTTTTCTTAGGATACACTCATTCACTGCACAAGTGTGTATTGTATTTAATGATCCATTTTCAGCTATTCACGTTCAAATAAGTGGATTGTTTAACGTTGATTAAGCATGACTCCTAAAAGATCATAACTACTTCCCAAAAAATGTGCAGTATAAGGTGAAAAGGCAAGGAAGGTCAATGGGCACAGAATGGATCTATTTCAAAATTTGCCCACCACATTGCAGACAGAAATTGGCAAGATACAAGAACTAGATCCGAATCTGCCCTCGTCAGTAGCAGAGGATATATGTGCATTTAGCTCTAACTAAAATCCGAACAATTACATAATGACATTTAGGAAACAAAGCAAATCATTAAGGTATGGATGCTTCAAACCTTTGAAAGATGTCCTCCTCAAACAGATCACCAATTGATGATAGCCACTCTAAGTTGCAACCACCATCACCACTTGACCCGATTTGTGATGGCATATTTACACGTTCATTTAAAAAACCTTTTTGGCAGGACCATTCCCCTCATATTTTCTTTGACCAAAGAGCCAATTTGGGGTTTTAAGTTGTATCTCCCTGGCCATGGTGACAACAAAGCATTTATTATGGTATCAACCTTTAACAGTATATGTATGCACAAGAAGTTACATGCACTACACCCGTATAAGTGAAAAGGATATGAAAATTCAACAACAAAGAACTTTACGCAGCATCTGGTGCCATCCCAGAATTTCCGACCCCGCTTGCCCCTCTAAAATCAGGGGCACTGGAGAGCCTGGCATTCTTTAGTGTCCCACATGTTTTTTCTAAAAGCTTATCAAATGATGTCAATTTCACTTTCGTGAAATCTTTCCTGCACGCTGGAAAAGGAGCAAAATTTTTCTTGGAGATGGTCAGATATGTTGAATCATCACCTTTCAAACTGAAAAAAAAAATGAAAATGGTACTCGAGCTAATGAGAGAGGAAACAAGTTCTCGTCTCATACTGACGAGGACAGCAAAATGTTGTCATCTGCTCCTTAATCTTTTTGTAACTCATATGTTTTGACAATAGCATGAGGTAGGAAGCTGATTTGCGGAAGCACATAAAATAGATTGCACAATGATATATATCGAACACAGAATCGCAATAAAAAATGAAACCTCAGCAGTGTACCTACATTATATACATTTGTAAACATCACTAAAGTTGACTACGATAATCTTCAAAATCTATAAAATAGTATTTCATGTCCTTCAAGGAGCCTAGGCTAGTAGGCAGCCCATTCTAATTAATAAAGCAAAAAAGGTACAAGAATACCCTTTAAGTATTTATTATAGTTAACAATCATGAGAACTTTGAGGGAAAAATATATAAAAATACAGAAGTGACACAGCTTGTGGAGAGGTCAAAATCCGCCAAGAAAAGAGACAAATGAAGATCCGATTAGAAAGACAAAAACAACAATGAACTAAATCATATGAAACATAACTCAAATAGAGACTTATTACAAATCAAGTATGACGACATTTTTAGAATATAGAATATTGCATAAAACAAACAATGTCCTGACTAACCAGGGAAGAATATCTGTATTCTTGCTTGTGCAAAATAAGCCAATCATCCAAAAGGCTTCTCTGTATTCAAATGATCAAGTTGAAAATGATATACCATCACGAACAGCTTATTACAAAGCCGAAAAGAAACATTTTTTACAACATGAGAATCATATTTATCAAACTTTATTCCCAAATATCTAAACAGAACAGCAAAGCAATTGAGCTTAGCTTGAAAATACAGTACTTGACAATGCATATTTTCTTAAAATTAATGTACTAAAAGTAGAACCATTTCAAAAATAGCATTAATGGAAGTGGCATTGATAAGGAGTGCAGGCTGGATAATAATAAATGCTCCAATTTTGAATGACACATAGAAAATGCTTGGCAACTCCAACGAATATTTAAAATCATCAAACAAATATCACCACAGTTAGAATTAGAAAATTCTAGCAAAGAACGTGAACCTATTACTGTCAAGTACGGAGTCATCTACAGTCCCAGAAACATGAAGATAATAGTCTGAATCCAGCTCCCAAAGGGCTGGCTTTCCTTCTTCTGGTTGAAAGTAACCTAAGAACCTGACATTTAAAATTATTAATACGTGGAGGCAGAGTATTAGAGAACAAATACATTATCTTAAATTAAAGGCAAATTACAAGTTCATGGCATCCTGCTTTGTATTTCTGTAGTAGCATTGAATAGACTTCAGAAACTCACGTGATTGGGTGGTAGCTTTCCACTTTCCTTGTTCTCAGGGAAATCCTTGAAATCATAGCATTCAATGTAAAGATTGGAAGTGAAGCATCAAAATCTAATAAAAAGATGAAAAATTATAAACAACAAAATGCCAAGACAGAGTGTTTCATGAAAATACCAAATACAACAATCACTTCAGCCAAGTTGCGCCGCACAGGATTAATTATTAATCCTTTACAAACAATATATATAATAAAATATATCACACCTTCATAACAAAAAGTAAAAGAGGCTATAAACACAGGACCCTTGTATTGATAATATTCTTAGTAAGGGAAACAATGATCAGTAATGACTCAACAGAGCAGTACGTAGGATAACGTAAACCAGTTTTTAACAAAAATTTCACTTTCGGGAAAGCATAGTTCTTTATATTTGAAGATGGTTTTTATGAATAATAATATTTAACAAATATCTCTATAATAAATGTTGAGGCCCAGTAGAATTTTGTCAGTCCACATTCAAAAATTGGAAAATATAATAAAAAAACATAAGCAGAGAAGGCTGAATGGGAATATGATTTCCTACTCAACCACTCATATCCATGTTCATAGTTTCCGTTCACGGACTTTGATCATGTCTTGTTAGACCAAGAGAAAACAGAACATAAAGAGCAGTGTTCTTTTACTCGCAATAATAAAGGAGCATAAGCCAAAAAACATTTCTTTTCCTTCTACAACATAAAACCAAATAGATGGAGTCAAGGACATGATTGTGTGAGAATAAATAGCAAAGCTATAATGGTTAGATGCCATTCCCACAGCCAATTCTCCTCGTGCATCTAGGCTTGGGACTGACAATATAAGACATCATGTACTAAAGGAAGTGAGAACAATACCGTGCTATGAGCAGCAGAGCCTCCGTATTGTTGAGCAAGAGCATCTCCCATGCTTTGATACATATCCATCAAAGCTGCAGCAGTGCTGCTATTGGGATATGATCACCTGAGTTTGCTGATCTCAGATCACCAAGTGAAAAGTCTCCACCATTGAATGAGCAATGTACAAACTCTTAAACTTGGATATGATAGTTGTTGCATCAATTTCTAAAGTTAAATAGGATAGAAGCAGTTCGTATTAACAGAGCTCAAACAAACTAACACAACAAAAAAAACATCTATATGTCTAAAAAACAAGATTGAAGAAAGAAATTCCTGGCCAAAAACTATTTCAGAGTACGTATTATTGATATGGTTTTCTGAATCCAGTAAAAATCCCTTCATTAATTGACTCAGACTCCTACCTCCCTGTACTGGTTCTGCTCAATTTATTTGACTTCTTGATCGCAGATGGCTTTCCACTGTAATAGAATCAAGTGCTTCAGTTGCTACGGCACCCAAAACTGCCAAAACATTGGCAGATTTACTGTAGAACGAACAATAGATATTTTCAGAAAAACAGTTCTAGAAAATTATTAATCTTAATATCACACAACTAATAATTTAAACCTTTTTGCAAATTTGTGGAAATCCCAATG
Organism: Piper betle; assembly: GCA_033002965.1. Lineage (NCBI taxonomy): Eukaryota > Viridiplantae > Streptophyta > Magnoliopsida > Piperales > Piperaceae > Piper > Piper betle. The sequence goes on from JAURVB010009363.1 coordinate 14,725, forward strand.
GATAAACTTAACGTGGGTATCCTCTGAGAGAATCTGGTTTAGATATCCAACTGCATTAGCAAATTCACAAAGAAGCATCATTTCTCGAGGTCTTTTCTCCACTGTCTGCATTTTTGAAACAACTATAAGACATACATACTTTGAAAATAATAATAAACACAAACACTCATATCAATGAGAAAGAATGGTAGTTTCATGAAGCTTCCTTTGAAGTATATAATGCCTATATCAATTAACTGCTTCAAACTAGTATGGAAAATCCTGAAACTAAAAATGTTCAGCAAGAGTTGTTATTGCCAAGTGAGAACCATAAATTCCTTGTGACTATCCTCGAACATTGCCACTATTTTAACATGCCCGCTCCAACTCTGTTTCACCCTGCAAATGTGTTTTTTTTTTATTTAGTCCAAATTTTGCTGCTTTCATGAGCAATTATGATCTTCAATGAACTATTTAGCTCATTGCTTAGTCTGACAGTCATAATCCTTTACCACATACATCAAGAATAATAACCCTACACCATAAAATATAGTTCTTATAGTGCTCTGTGTCCTCTTTTGTAGTATAAATTTACCAATTATTTGCAAAGCATTTTTTTCAACTAGATCACTCAAATTTAAAAGACAAAATCCAATGAGAGGATATACAGATTAATGAATGTTAAGGAAATGACATATTCAAGAAGTGATTAATAATGATAGCAAGAAGGAAAATGGCAAAATCCACAATTCCTTTCTGAAAAATGTGAAAATAAAAAATTTATAACGGTCAGATGAATATCCATACTCACCCTGATAAGATTCAGCATAATGATTGGATTGCCATATCTTTTAGCTAGATCATCAAAATGCAATTTGGTTGCCTGATAGGTGG
>JAURVB010009364.1:0-20555 GCA_033002965.1 Piper betle
TTTTTAAATTTAAGTCATTACATAATGTTAATCCTTCTGAAACAACATCATTTATCAGTTTTCGGAAGGTAAACATCCCATAGGGAATAGTTCCATTATTTTGACTTCGTAATTTATTTCTAATGCGCTCAACAAATAATGGATGTAAACCAGCAAGAAATCTTTCTTTCCAAAAGTCTAAGGTAGAATCATCTCTTTCGATGAGTAAAGATAAAAAAGTATCTTTATACCATTTAAAATGCATCAACCATAAACATTTTAAATTCGTAATTAACCCATGCGTCCGTTCTTTGAAAGCATTTGCATCTCCTACAAAATGTTTCAATATAGTAGTTATTAACGAATATACTGCATCTTCCCAAGGCTGATTTGTAATTAAATCAATTTTTACTGCTCCAAAGATTTCTAATTTTTGGGGTGGAGTAAAGTAATTATCCCACCATCTCTTTAATTGTCTTGAAAGTCCGACAATAATGAATTCTACAATTTGTCTGTTTGATTATATGTAGTTCTACATATAGTAGAGTACATTAATATATTATGTAAAGTAGTGATAATCTGGTATTTAGACTATCTTTTAATATTCCATTCATAGATAGATTTGCTATCATAGGACAAAGCTAAATTCATTGCATTTTCTTCAAATAAAACTGAGGTTGGCATTGGTCTCAGAAAAAAATGTAATTCACGTGGAAGAGGTTGTTGTTGTACTAGTGGCTTTGTCATCTCGATTCGATCTGTACTAAATTTGTTAATCAAATTTTCTATTGAATCTGGGTCTTCATTAATAACCTTAGTACATTCATTTATTTTAAGGGAACCTAATCTTTTAGTTAATTTTTCTAAAAAAGTCATCATTGAATTGCATACTAGTATTAAATCCTTTATTAGATATTATTGGAGGTTTTAATAGTACTGGCTTAACTTTTTCTCCATTTACAGTGATCTTCTCTTTTCATCTCTTGGTATCCATTTGTGCTCAAGTTGAGATAAATGACAAACAATAGTCTGTAAATGTAAATGAGTATAATTATTTTGCTTAATTAATGTGGCTACATCCTCATTAGTTACTTTCTTCGGATCTAATTTTGCGAAGAAAGTAGCTTCAATGTTTCCATGTAGGATGCTGCCAATAAGAGGGTGCTTACTTGTAACTATTTTTCCATCACATGTATCCCATGTCCTTGTTTCTTTAGAAACTCTAATTTTAGGACAATATTCAAATTTGAACCAAGTTACAAATGAAAGCTCATATCTTATTAAACTTAAATAATTATAATATAATTCCTTATAATCATTTAATTTCTCAGTAGACAGTTTTAAAATACTAATTTCTAAATTCAATATGTTTGTCTATCATAAATTATTTAGAACATTTTTTCCCTATTGGGAATAAAATGGTATGTGTTTATTTTAAAATCCATCTCAGAAAATGAAGGATCATCTATGTAAAGACCATGCAGAATATGATAGTCAGATATAAGTATACCTTTTACACTAGATGATGTAGAATATTCTTAAAACTGTGATTTAGAGACATTTGGTCTTCCAAAGAAGAGTTTCTACATCTCCATCTTGGGTTTGTATTATTTTCTCTGTATTTCTCCGAATTACTTGGGGAATTACAATCCTTTCTAATTTCCAAGATTGTGGTAATTCAATTTTGGACCAAGTAATAGTTTTAGGGATAGAAATATTCGCTTTATTAAAATTTACTTGAAATAATTTTACCTTTAGTAGACATGATCCTAGAATTTGGATAGATGGTAGTCATAGCTTTCAGGCATATCCTATAGACTACACAAATGTTCAGAGCTCCATTAAGCATATCATAACCTTGTTTATGAAGATTTAAGGTTAAAGCGTCCTTCACATGAGGATCATGTAGACTAATAGAATAATTGGAGAAACAGTTGAAATAAACTGGACTCAATTATTACTAATAAAGAGTCTTGGAACTTATTATGAATGAATGGAACTTATTATGAGGTGGAACACCTCATTAATGATTTTGTGTGCGGAAATGATATGAATGGATTGTTCTACGTGTGATTTTAGTAAATGCAAATATAAGTAGGTTGTAAAATTTTTTCCAACGTCATAGTTATAGGGGTGACTTTGCCGAATTTTCTCCCTGATTTTAGTCTAGTGTTTAACTTTGACTCATCTAGGTGTCCTAATTGTATGAGCCCAACCCTAGCTGTCTTTGCGTACCTTTTGGGTTTTGTTTGCACACTAGATTCCCACAAGTTTTCATCTTCTAATGCTTTGAGTAGTTTAGGTCCATGTGGATCAATTTTGCATTTTAATGGTTTATGAATTAGCATGCAAAAATTTATCCGTTCGATTAGGTTTACTCTGCAGGCCAAATCAGGGTGTTATAATTTAAGTGTCGGGAAGGTCAATTACCTTCACATTGGAAGGTGGTGGATGGACTACTATACTATAAAAGCAAATTATTTCTGGATTCCACTTTTGATTTGATTCTTATTATTATTCAGAAAAAGCATACTTCATTGCACGTAGGGTATGAGAAGACTTTGCATAGAATAAGACAAGTCTTCAAAGGGAGAGGGATAAGTAGATAAGTTTAAGCCTTTAATCAAAAGTGTGATATCTGCCAAAGAAATTAAAAAGATTCTCTAACACCTAAAGGACTTCTTTATCCCCCACCTATTTCTAATTTAATTTGAGAAGATATTTAAATGGATTTTGTCAAAGGTTATCCAAAATCTGAAAGGAAGTCAGTTATTTATTTGTGTTATATCATCTAATAAATTTGCACACTTCATCCCTACTACTCATCCCTATATGGCACAACAGATTGCTAAAACGTTTTTTTGCAAACATCTCATAAGTTTATAAGTTTGCTTTTAAAACAGCTAGTTTTGGAAAGTTTACGTGACAATTGGTTGTCAAACGACCTGCCAAAGTGTCTTACTCATCGCCCATTTGAACTAGTCACAGTCTTTAGTTCCTCTTCAGTTGTCAAAGACGCCTGCCGAAGTCTCCACTCGACCTTCACAAAAGTACTCTAATTGACCAAAGTGACAATTGGTTGTCGAGCTTCACTGAAGTCTTCCAATACTTCATCACCTCTTCTTCCCTCCATGAAGATCGGCAGGCCAACATGTGCCTACGTTTTGTCGAAGTTCTCCATGTTAGCCCTAAGTTTTGTTCATCTGCTCTTTGGCAGCCAAATACTCTGCTAAAGTCTGCTACTGCACTTCTTTGGTCTAAACCCCATCTTCGGCTATCAAAGCCCCTGCCAAAAGTGCTCCTGAACTTCTTGAGACTTCTTCTTTTACTTGTCTTAATAACTTTAATTTCTTTAAAGATGCATAGACTCTTATGTTGTGACTTAGATCGTTTAAAGTATTGTCTCATTAAAACACGATTCAACACTTCAATAAAAACCTTTTTTGATGAAAACAACTTCAATGAGTTACGAAATCTATAAGTGGTTGGTTTCAATTGTAATGAAGAACAACTTCAGCTTGTCTTCAAAATCTTGAAGTCTTCAGTCCTTCAAGTCTTTGCATCTCCATTGCTCCATACCTACACAAGGTTAGTCCAAAGAATGTAAGATGTCATAATATAGAATACTTGTGTCATAATGAGGATGTCATGAAAACCTACGGCCAATAAGAGTAGCATCCTAGAATGAGTTAGTTATTTTTATTAATTAATTGCAATTTTAAACCAATGAGATATATTCTAAAAACTCCCTCGAAATATGTACCCATTTCAACACATTCAGTCTCCCCTTAGTCATCTCACAAAGAAATTCATTATAAGGATTAGAGTTACATAAATATCTGTAGTACTCATCATCTCCTCTATATCTATATATCTTTTAAAGCTAATATCTATTTTATATATAATGATAATCATCAAAACATAGACCAAGCAAATCCTCCTACACTCCTTATGTGTCAAGAACTTCTAAGGTGGAAGAGGTAGACCAATTGCTGAAATACAGAGATTAGATAACGAAAGAATCAAAGCTCTATTTCCGCAAAGCATAGAATAGAATGAAACAAATGTATGATCGCAATAGGAAAGAGATATCATTTAAAGAGGGTGATATGGTGTACATGAAGGTCCAGCTATATCGACAGCATACAGTACTGAGAAGAACAAATCAGAAGCTGGCTCCAAATTTTGTTTCTCCTTTACCAATTATTAAAGGTGAGTCATGTGGCTTATCAGATGCAGCTGCCAGCATATTCAAAGATTCATGATGTGTCACATGTGTATTTGTTAAAACCAGCAGCTGTTAAGGGTCTGCAAAATGAAGTTGACTTGTTAACCTGGAAGAGAATGGCTCGCTTCCATGTTTACCCGAGTGTGTTGCAACATCGAGTTCACAATTCCTATTCTCATATATTTGTTAAATGGTTGGAAGCAACACCTAAATTGGCAACTAGGGAATCTACTTACAGATATTTTGGGTTGTCCCTTCTCGGTAAATACATTAAATGGCAACCCTGTTTAATACAAGCAATGACAAACACTTTTCTCCGTGGGGGTGGAGAAAAAGGGCGACGAAGAGAGAAGAAAAAATTGTGTGGATTGAAGAAAGGTGAATATTTTGTTGAAATTTGCTTCCAATCGTCAATGGTAACTTTGTCAAGTTCTTAATTAGTAATATTTTTCTGTCCTTCTGTTTATTTGTGGTTAATATCAATTGTGTAAAAATTACAGTAAATTGATATTGGGGAATTTATTCTATGGTGGATATTTTTTCTACTAAGAGAAAATAATTTATTATTCCAAAAAATTACCTCGACACTTAATTAAAAAGAATGATAATAATATAATCAGAGTTTTATTTCAACGACTTTACTCTCAAGATTGTTTAAGTGATAAAAAATAAGTAAACTTAAACTAAGGGATGTTCATTAATAAAAGGTAGTCAATCACAAAATATTTTACATGTATATTCTTTGCAATATTCATACAATATAAATTATTATAATTATATCAAAATATTTTAATTGAGAAATTTGACATTATAAATTAAATATACATATAAAAAATAGTTTTCAAACTATTCAAACAACATATTGAGAATTAATATTTTGTCGATGATAAATTATAAGAACCCAAAAAAAAACATAGGCTTGAGTTGGGTTAATTCTTAGCTACAAAATTTGTGATGGACTAAATGGGCCGTTGGCCCTGCCAGAAACCATGTAACTTCCCCTAGCTGCTGGTTTTGTAACCTTTATATATAGTTTATGTTGTAAATATAACCTCCATATGTGTGAACAAAAGTATAATGAAGTAAGTTATTCTTGTTGAGTAACATTCATTTATCACCATCAATAACGTGGATTTGTTAAGTGTTTAAAGTATACAATATTTACTCATGTTTTTAATGTCATTTTGTTCTTCCTGGGTATAAAAATTATTAATTAAGTAATATTTTACTTTATTTTTTATTTAATTAATATTTTATTAGATATGCTTAATTTTGATGTTTCAATGCAGAAAAAGATGAATAAATTAAGCTTTAGAATTGAAAAGTCATGGCCACCCAATAGCTATAATTTATGGTGTTCAATGGAGTCGAGAAATTAGAAACTTGAAGGGACATCATAATTAATTAGACTACGTCGATTTGTAAACACCCTCTTCGAATTCTTGTATCTCCACTTTTATATAAAGGGTGGCCATTTGTTGTTGGATATCATATCTAAACTTCTAGCTTAGCAGTTTAGTGAAAGAAAATATTTCTAATTTTATAATTTTTTTCTTTTCATAATGAAAACTATTTTCTTTCTTATATTTTTTATTTTTATTTTAGACTAGTCTTTTATTTCGTTCTAGAGAAGAATGGAACTCAACATGATTTAATTGAATTCATTTCAACCTGTACTCTTTTATTCATTCGGATCGTTTGAATTATCATGTTCTAAATGCTAAGTCGCTTATATCTTAGATCATGAGGTTAAATTAGATTTCGGATGAAATTAATTAGATTAGTCATTGATAATTCATAATACGACGAGTCTTTTGACTTGTTTGTTGTTGTGGTCGTGAAATACACAATACCGTATGCAATTGTAAGGAAATCTTAATATATTATTTTGTTGATTAATCAATTATCACCGGGAGGTAGGAATTGAGGCAAAATAATAGAAGCATGAAGGAGCGGGAGCCACCATGTCATATAATTATCCTAAGATCGACAATCCGAGGGAATAAAAGATAAGAGGAAGATTTGATGAAGATAAAATTGATGTTAAAGGAAATTCGACTCTAGAACAAGTTTTATCATTTTAACTTCACTTTTAATTTAAAGTTATTACTTAGATTTAGTTAAGTTTATTTTTGTTTTTTTCATTTTATTTTCTTTAATTAATTATTGGAAATTCATCTCCCTGTGGGACAGTACTTGAATTTATCAATATACTACTTGTTTTGACCATGTATACTTAAATTAATTAAAAATATTTGAACAAGTTTTTGGCACCATTGCCAAGGACCTACAACTACAACAAATGCCACCAATTCCACCGATTGTAGCAGTAGCTAATGATGGCAACATGGCAATCCAAGATTGGGTTGTACCTCTTGCAAGAGGGTTACAACCTAGTATTATTGCACCACCGGTGAATGCGACCCACATCGAACTTAAACCTATTTTATTTAACATTTTACAAACCATAGGACAATTTAGTGGATTGCCTACTAAAAATCCTAATAGGCATATCATGGATTTCCTATCGGTTTGTGATATGTATAAGCAACCTGGTGTCTCTGATGACGCTCTCCGCCTTTGCTTATTTCACTTCTCATTAATAGGAAGTGCAAAAGAATGGTTGTCATCATTAGATTCAATAACAACTTAGGATGAATTAGCTGAAAATTTTTTGTTAAAATATTTTCCACCTTCTAAAACTACTAGATTACGTAATGAAATTTTATCTTTTTTTGCAGTTTGATGGTGAGTCTCTCTTTGAGGCATGGGAAAGATATAAAGAATTGTTAAAAAAGTGTCCCGACCATTGTATATAAAGATGGATACAACTCCAAACTTTCTATAACGGGTTGTTGGGGCAAACAAAGAACATAGTTGATGCGGCGGTCAATGGATCATTTCTTTGGAAAAGCCCACATGAAGCTTTCCAATTGCTAGAATTAATGGTTCCTAGCAACCATAATGCCACACAAGAAAGGCATCCAAGGAGGACTACCGGAGTTTTAGAATTAATGAAAACTATTTTCTTTCTTATATTGTTTTCTATTTTTATTATGGAGTAGTCTTTTATTTCGTTCTAGAGAAGAATGGAACTTAATATGATTTAGTTGAATTCATTTCAACCTCTTATTCATTTATTCAATCTAATTGTTTGAGTTATCATGTTTTAAATGCTAAGAATAGATTGATTGTCTATTTCTTAGATCATGAGATTTAATTAGATTTCGGGAGAAATTAATTAAATTAGTCATTGATAATTCATCATACGATGAGTCTTTTGACTTATTTGTCGTTGTGGTCGGGAGATACACAACACCGTATACGATTGTAAGGCAAATCTTAATGCATTATTTTGTTGATTAATCAATTATCACCTGAAGGTAGAAATTGAGGCAAAATAATACAAGCATGAAGGAGTGGGAGCCACCATGTCATATAATTATCCTACATCGACAATCCGAGAAAATAAAAGTTAAGAGGAAGATTTGATGAAGATTAAATTGATGTTAAGGGAAATTCGACTCTAGAATGAGTTTTATCATTTTAACTTCTCTTTTAATTTAAAGTTACTACTTAGATTTAGTTAAGTCGGTTGTCTTTGTTTTATTCTTCATTTTATTTTCTTTAATTAATTTAAGGAAATTTATCTCTCTGTGGGACGATACTCGATTTATCATTATATTACTTGTTTCGACCATGTAAACTTGCATGTCACTAAAATTATTCAAACAAGTTTTTGGTGCCGTTCCCGGGGAGATCACATTTTCAACGTTTATATAGGATAAGAATTTTGAATGTTTTTTTATTTTTAGATTTTAGTGTCTGATTTTAAAAAAAGAAAAAAAATAAACTATATCATTGTCTTCTTCCTTGCTATTATATATTTATTATCATTTGTTTATGCATCAATTAGTGCGGTCACCCTTGTTTTCTTGTGATCCAAAGATTGAAGGGACTTTGACAAACTTGTGTGCCGCTCGAAGAAGAGCACAAGAACCAATAGAAGAAGAAGACATGCATCCAAGGAGGACTACCTAAATTTTAGAATTAGATGCACTTACTACTTTATCTTCTCAAGTCAGTGTTTTAGCTAATCAAGTTCAAAATCTTAATATTCAGGGACATATTAAGGCTGTAGAAGCTGAGATGTGCTTGGTGTGGATAAGGACATTTTACAGGTCAATGTGCAACTGATCAAGTAAACTAGGTAGGCAAGTTTAATATGAACAACAACCCTATTCCAATACCTATAATGCGGGTTGGCATAATAACCCCAATTTTTCATTGAATAATTCTCTACAACCGGCTGCTGTTCCCAATAATCCACCACCACCATCACAACATTCTCGACTTTCTTCACTTTCTTTTCAGCCACAACAACCAGATTTAGTCCAAATGTTCAATTCTATGGAACAAACTATGCATCAATTCATCCAGAAATAACAACAACAACAACAACAGTTTATGCAACAAGTTAGGGTGCAATTAAACAAGGAACCAAGTGAGTGACCCAAGGGTGTACTTCCTAGCCAACCAAAATAACCAAAGAAAGATGGTCAAGAGCATTGCAAAGCTATAACAACCCGGAGTGGTATTACTTTACAAGAAACAGTTCAGCCCAATGAAGTTAAGGAAAAAGATGAAAAACCAAATAACGAAAATGAACTCAATACATTGGTTAGCTTACTCGGATGCAAAGGAGATCAGTTTAGTGATTCATTACATCAAGCTATAAATTCTCTTTGTGAAGAAGATGTTGATGTGGATGAGATGGTTAAAGTATTAGATTCACAACCAAATTTGCCTCAATGATTCAAAATTGTGGAAACCTTAGATTTACCATTCTACAGATTGCTGCCATCAGTTGAAGTACCACATATTTTGGAGCTAAAGCAACTTCCAAAACATCTCAGGTATATTTTCTTAGGGCTTAATGACACTCTTCCTATTATTATATCTTCAGAACTAACTATATGGCAGAAAGAGAAGTTGATTAGAATACTAAAAGATCACAAGTCAGCTATTGCTTGGACTATAGTAAACAAATATGGCATCTGGTGTGGTTGCTGGTCATTTTCTACTGGACAAAAGTTTTTTCCACATGGTGCAATTGAAATTAAGACTAAACAAGGGGATCAATCATTTAAAGTCAATGAAGCATGGGTCAAGTCCAAATTAAGTTATTCATGATAATCATCCACCAACTAATTGATACGAGGGAGTTCTCTTTCACTTCTTTTTCTTTATTTTTATTTTTGAGGACAATGTTTAGTTTAAGTTAGGGGGTGATACTTTAATTTTGTGCATATTGTTCATGCTCGACTCATGTTTAGATTTATATATAAAGTGTAGTTTAGTGTAAAAATTTTATTATGCAATGATATTTTAGTCTCTTGGTTCAATGATAAATACATGTGAATTAGTCTTACCTTTCTTGGGAAAACTTGATTAATTGATATGAGAGAAGAACTGAGTAAAAGATTGCATTCGAGAGTTGGTTCTCTACCTTATATTATTTTCACAATCCTTTGGTTTAGATGATTTCAATGAATGTTTTGCAATAAGGATTATACATGATGGTCATGACTTATAGAATTTGCTCGAGCGACTTTCGAGGTGAAATATTTGGCTTGCCATGTTGATGGAAAATGATATAAGCATTTCTTTTTGATGAGTCTTGGCCTTTCTTCAAGCCTACCTAATATGAATTATCCTCGGTATATAATTTCATGGCTTTTATTATACATATTTGTTTGATTACCATTATTTTAGCCTTGGCCAATTTATTAAAAATTTACCTTGCTACTTGAGTCCTAGCACCCTAGTGTTTTGAATTCGTATTAAATTCTAACAAGGATGAAACTTTGAAAAGTATAGGGGGATGGCATTGCGTTTTATAGAGTGGTGATTGAGTAGATAGTGTAACTTTCCTAGCACTTTGCTTTCTAAAAAGAAAAAGAGAAGAGAAGAAAAAAGAGAAAAAAGAAGAAGAAGAAATTGAAAAAGAAAAAAAGAAAATATGAGGCAATGATCCTCCACCAGTAAATACAAGATGAAGCAAGAGTCTTCCACTGGTTTGAAATAAAGAAGAAAAGAAAAGCAGTAGGTAGCTAATGAAAAATCTAGGCAAAGTTAGTTCTTATATTGGGTCAACTCGATACTACATTGAAGGAAGTTTGTGTGATATTGCTTGGGGATTTGTTGTACATATAGGTCTCAATTTAGAAAGGATTTTTAATTCTAGGGTGCATATTAGCCTCTGATTTTTCTATCTTGTTTATCCTATTTTTGGTCCCTAGCCCCTAGCCCCGTTGCATCCTATAAAGACCTTTTGATTCCATTGAATTGGCATTGCCTACACTAGTGGAGATGGGAGAGAAAGGTAAACATATTTAAACATGTGCTTGATTGTATTCTCTTGGTTACATATGAGAATGATAAGCCAATGGACTATCACACACAGAGAGAGCTTTCTTTTGGATGTGATTGATGAAAGGGAATTTCTGATTTGATTGACATCTTGTTGACTCTTAAGGGTTTGATAGAGAATCATATGAGAACATAATGAGGATTAAGTATTTTTGTGTAGTAAAATTTTCTTTGTTATGATATTTTGCTCAGGACGCGCAAAAGTTTAAGTTTGGGGGTGTGTTAAGTGTTTAGGGTATACAATATTTACTCATGTTTTTAATGTAATTTTATACTTTCCGGGTATAAATTTTATTAATTAAGTAATATCTTTCTTTATTTTTATTTAATTAATATTTTATTAGATATACTTAATTTTGGTGTTTCAATGCATAAAAAGATGAATAAATTAAGTTTTGGAATTGAAAAGCCATGGCCACCCAATGGATACAATTTATGGTGTTCAATGGAGTTGAGGAGTTGGAAACTTGAAGGGACATCATAATTAATTAGACTACGTCGATTTGTGAACACCCTCTTTGAATTCTTGTATCTCCACTTCTATATAAAGGGGTGGCCATTTGTTGTTGGATATCATATCTCAACTCTTGGTTTAGGAGTTTAGTAGAAGAAATAGTTCTAGTTTTGTAATTATTTTCTCTTTCATAATGAAAACTATTTTCTTTCTTATATTGTTTTCTATTTTTATTATGGATTAGTCTTTTATTTCGTTCTAGAGAAGAATGGAACTTAACATGATTTAATTAAATTCATTTCAACCTCTTATTCATTTATTCAATCTGATTGTTTCAGTTATCATATTCTAAATGCTGAGAATAGATTGATCGCCTATTTCTTAGATCATGAGGTTTAATTAGATTTTGGGAGAAATTAATTAGATTAGTCAATGATAATTCATCTTATGACGAGTCTTTTGACTTGTTTGTCATTGTGGTCGAGAGATACACAACTATAAGGCAAATCTTAATGCATTATTTTGTTGATTAATCAATTATTGCCGGGAGGTAGAAATTGACGCAAAATAATTGAAGCATGAAGGAGCGGGAGCCACCATGTCATATAATTATCCTAGATCGACAATCCGAAAGAATAAAAGATAAGAGGAAGATTTGATGAAGCTTAAGTTCATGTTATGGGAAATTCGACTCTAGAATGAGTTTTATCATTTTAACTTCGCTTTTAATGTAAAGTTACTACTTAGATTTAGTTAAGTCAGTTGTCTTTGTTTTATTCTTCATTTTATTTTCTATAATTAATTTAAGGAAATTCATCTCTCTAGGGGACGATACTCGATTTTATCATTATATTACTTGTTTTGACTGTGTTTACTTGCATGTCATTAAAATTATTCGAACAAGATTTAAGCTAGACATTGATATATCTCATAGTTCAAAGTAAGCCCTGCTTACTCCATCTTTCTACTTTCTTTTTTCTTTTCATGTGATTGCACTTCCACTAGACTACAGTAGCAGGTTAACTAACACAGGGTAGGGTACATATAATTTGTATGATTAGAACTAAGGTTAATTTGTACTAACATCAGGCTAAGCCTACTAATTAATCAAAACATGCGGTATGGTAGGTGTTACAGCCTTGAATATAGGATGCGTCGGGAGCAAGGGTTTGGCGGTTGTTCCTAGTCATCCTACATCAAAACATGGATAGTTGGTTCTATCCAGGTAGTGAAACAACTTAGCATACACTGATTGTGTTATAGTTGTAGGTAGTCGGACCATGGTGCACGTAGCTGTTGAGCCAAGTGTTGGGAGACTACGAGTATCAGCACGTGTACCAGTATATAGTGTATCAGGCATGTGGCGGTGGTCGAGTCCAAGAAACCTCAAGATGGTGCTGGTTCGTGAGATGGAGCGCTAGTCGGGTGCTGGTGATCGAGCACCAGGGCTAGGAGTCACGAGCAGGTCAGTGTTTATGTCGGCAGAGTGAGGTTGGGTGCAACCGAGCATTCCGAGCAGAATGCCGATCAGACTACCGAGCAACATACCGAGTAGCACAGGCTTGCCGAGCGAATTGGCAGTACTGAGCAGAATGCCGGTACCGGGTGCAGCATGCTGGAGTGCACGGTGCATGCTTGTAGCGGTATGCAGATACCGGTGTTTGGAGAGGTATTTGGTTCCTGGCGGTAGTGATGTCCAGCGGTGATCTGGTGCCGACGTTTACAGCGGCACTAGGTGTCGATGTGTGTGGTGGCACTGGATGCTGGAGTTTGAAGCGGTAGATGGATGCCAGTCTTGGAGCCGGAAACTGCTGGAAGCGTCGAAGAGGTTGATCTTGTGGCCGAGCATTTGCTAGGGTCAAGCTTGTAGGAGAGATAATTGAACTAGAGGTGCAGCCGATGGTTTGGAGGAAGCTTCGTGGAAAGTGGACAGGAGCATATCTAGAGAGGATCTGGATATCCTGACATCCCAGGCTTGAGCAATGTTGCAACAAACTCAGGTTGGAGATAATCCTAAGCCGTGTGGACGATCCTGGACATGATCAGGTCTAGGGATAAGGACGCGGTGAATCTTAGGTGATCTTTTGGAGATAAAGATTACAGGGAAGATTTGGGTTTATTCGGAGTTTGGCAAACACGAGTTAGGGTTTTCTATATAAGGGGCAGCCTCTTGTATGGGAAAAGGGAGAGAGAACGTCTGGTAGAGGAGAGAACTGCTGGAAAGAGTTGTGTTGAGGTTTCTGTGGAGAGAAGCATACCGAGATCAAGGTAGGGAGATGGTGAAGGGCTGTAGTCGATCCTTGGAGTAGGATTGAACTTCACGTGTGGGCTGCTGGATCAGTCTGGTCGACCGGGATCGAGGTATTACGTAACTTACGTTCTTGTCAACCCCTTGCATATACTAGTTGAGGAAATTGCATGTAACCAGTCGATCCAAGGGGAACGACTGGAGGGTTGAGAGTGAGGACTGAGTGAGGGTGTTCTCACGGTCTCTCAAGCGAGGTTGAGAGATTCGACGGGGGGTTTGCATGTCCACAGCCGACAAGTAGTCTGGGAAGGATTACTTGTTTCCTTTGTTTATGATTTGAATAAAGGTTGTGATGGAGTTCTTGTAATTGAGTTGTGTCAGTGTCGATATTTGGCATTGGGCATCAATCCAAGGATTCCGGGATTGGGGCTGTACCGTGAACGGGTAGTGGTACTTGTGCTGGTAGTGGGTGGCGATGTACACAGGGACGTTGACCGACAGGACTTAGCGAGCAGCGTAGCGCTATGGTGTGTTGTTTGGTGATCGGTACCTGGTACGAGGCACTATCTGTCTGGGTAGTCGACAGGGTGTGCTGTGCCGGGCGTGTTGGGGAGTAGTGGTATCGACAATGGGATCGGTTTCCATCTCTCGCAGGTATTGTCAAGAGGAGCGCGACTTCTAGAAGGTTGGTGTTCCCAGGAGGGGAATACGCCGCACAGACGATGATAAGTAGGTGAAAAATTCTACCTTGAATTACGTCTGTGATAGTAGGCATCCGACATTAAATTTAATTATTATTGATTCCCTGATCTACGGAATATGTGATACGTACTGTTTGGGTAGTCGACAGGGTGTGCTGTGCCGAGCGTGTTGGGGAGTAGTGGTATTGACAATGGGATCGGTTTCCATCTCTCGCAAGTATTGTCAAGAGGAGCACGACTTGTAGAATGTTGGTGTTCCCAGGAGGGAATACGCCACACAGACGCTGATAAGTAGGTGAAAATTTCTACCTTGAATTACGTCTGTGATAGTAGGCATCCAGACGTTAAAATTAATTATTATTGATTCCCTGATCTACGGAATATGTGTAGCCCAATACGTACTAAAAAATGAGAGTTTAGGTACTGATACAAATCTACTGTCTACAAGACGGTTAGTATTAGTGATCATGAATAATAATTGTGTAGGACAACCATTTTTATAAAGAGTAGATTCATATTTACTTATATTAACCTTAATTAATGTTTTGTTATAATTGTACATAATTCGTTGTTTTCTTGCTAGCATGGAATTGTCTCTAAATTTAAGTCTTGCATGTTAAAAGTCAAGGTTAAATTTTATGTCACATATTTATAATTAAAGAGGTCTTAAGAAATAATTTTGAAGTATAGAAACATATATAATTCCTCATGGTTCTTTAAATTATGATAAAGAGTTGTTCTAACATGTTTAAAATTAACATTGCTAGAAGTTGGTTCAAGGTTTTGAAGATGAGAGCACATACACAAGAAGAGAAACAAAGTGAAAATGAGTTCCCATGCCTTACACATGCATATACCTCTTTAATTTATACTCTGGTGAAGTTCATTGAAATTCTTTACTAAAAAAATAAACTTATTCTAAAAGGTCATATGGTGCTGCCAGTACAAGTTATTAAATCCTCTAATTAAAATCAATTAGTCCCCGAGTTATATATAGATAGAAGCCATTTTTCTTCAAAGTTAAAATCAATAGCTATCTTTTACTGATGTATTGAGGTAACCTTCTATATGCAACGATGTGTGAAGGGGAGTAATGATATTAATAATGGATTTGAATCCAAATCTGATCCAGCCTAATTGAGATTTGAGCCTCTTGAACCCCGAAAATAACTCGGTTATTTTATCTCAAAATGAATTAAAATATTATTATATTACATTAATTTAATAATATTTATTGATTATTTTTAATAATCTTTATTTATTGTCTTTTCGTATTTCATTATTCTGAAGTGTGTAAGCTTTATTTATTATCTTTTCATATCTCATTATTATATTATATGTATGTATTTAAATGTAATATTCCTCTAAAAAGTTATGTTATTCCACATCCAACACCTACCGGGGTACGATCTAATATAATTGACAATTGAATAATATTTTTCTCAATATGACTTTAATATATTTTCGATGACAAAATTCATCAAGAAATTGTAAAACCCCAAAATTTACTGGATATTTTATTTCAAAATGAATCTTAAATATTATTAAATTATAATAATTTAATAATATTTATTGATTAATTTTAATTTGCATTATTTATTATCTTTTCGTATTTCATAATTATGAAGTGTGTAAGCTTTATTTAATCTCGTTATTATATACTATATATGTATTTAAATGTATTATTCCTCTAAATAGTTATGTTCGTCTCACAACCGATACCTATCGGGGTATGATCTAAAATATATTCGATGATTAAGTAATATTTCTCATTATAATTTTAATATATTTTCGAGGAAAAAATCTCAAGTTGGAGATATTGTAAACCTCGAAATAACTCGGTTATTTTATCTCGAAACAAATCTTGAATATTATAATATTAATGTAATTTAATAATATTTAAGGATTATTTTCATAAACTTCATTTATTGTCTTTTTGTATTTTGTTATTATGAACTATGCTTTATTTATTGTCTTTTCGTATCTTATTATTATATACTTTGTATGAATTTATGACTAATTTATTTTGACCTTTCATTACTTACTTTTTCGTTTTTAAACGTTTCTGTATAAGCATATCCTTCTTTAACTCAAAATGGGGGTGGGAACATGTGTAAGACAACCACAGTTGAGTTTTTCAACATGATAGTTGTTCCAAAGTTTGTCTAAATTTACGATTTAAGTTAGTTGCACGTTGGGAACATGTGTGAAACAATCACCTCGGTTGAGTTTTTCAACATGGTAGTTGGTTCCGAAGTTTGTTGAAATTTACGATTGAAGTTGGTTGCACATCGATATCTGTTTTAACATTACATTGGAATCGAAGTTTGTTGAAATTTACCATTGAAGTTGGTTGCACGTCGATATATATGTGCATCAACCATACTTTGAAGTGCATGTTTTCTTAAGTGCATATTTCCTTATATTAAGGTTATTATATTTCTAATTCAATTGACTGGTCAATGGGTTATCATGTTGGCCCATGCACCAACACTTATATGTGTGAGTTATGTGTGTTCTATGTATTATTAAATTCTAGTTTGATTTACTAGTCATGGATTGCCACGTTGGACTATGTACCAACACAAATTGGTACGCATATGTGTGATTTTCTGTATGATCCTACTAGAACAAACATGTTACTGTCAACTAAATTTCAGAATATGTATTTGTTTATGTATGATACAGATATCTTACCATCGATTAGATTCCAGTACATGTATATATGTTTATTTATGATATGAACATGTTACTGTTGACTAGGTTCCGGTACGTGTGTATGTTTATAACACTGTATGTCCCGTTGAGTTGTCCGGGCTACACGTGATGCCATTGTGTTTTGGCACAGAATGTATGATTATGTATGTATGGCCGTAGAGTGGTTCTAGCATATGATTTTAAAATTCACTACCGTGAAATTTGTACAATAGTGCTTAAATTATTAACTTTATGAATTTTTAACGACACTTCGTTCTGCTGCTAGACTGAAAAATTGGGATGTTACATGTGGTATTAGAGCGAACCTGGTTCCGTATTAGATTTATAATTGTAAATCATAGAAAGGAATTTTGACAACAGAAAATTCCTTAAGGTGGGTGGAATGTAATATTCCTCGCAAAGCATATGTGAGTCTCATTATGGATTTTGTAAATCTAATATATTCGGCGATTGAGTAACAATTTAATTGAAAAGGGATGGCTTTTCTATGTGATCCTACTCAATGCATATGTGATCATCAACTCCTAATGAACCGCTACATCGATTTCATTAGGAGTTGATGATCTTTTAACAATACCCTCTAAGGGATGGCTAGTCTGAGATGCTGAACAACAAGGTTTGATTTTGGAAAAACACCATCATTATGGGAATAGAGACTTTACAAATAAAGCTAAACAAAGAACTATCGAGGGTTCGAATCCCTCTCTCCTTTTACTCGTTGAAAATATTATCTTTTTATTTGTTTGGTCTAGCCATATGTTACTGTCGACTATATTCCAGTATATATATATATATATATATATGTTTATATATGATACAGACATGTTACCATCAACTAAATTCTGGTACATGTATATATATTTAAGTATGATATGGTAGATTCTGATATATGTATCTGTTTATATAAAATAAGGGCATGTAACCGTCAACTAGATTTCGATACATGTATATATTTATGATACGTTGTATTCTTCATTGAGTTGTCCGGGCTGCAAGAGATGCCATTGTGTATTTAGGCATGATATGTATGATTGGTCGTTGAGTGGTTCCCGCATATGCTTTTGAAATTTGCTTCATTAAAATTTATACGATTGTAGTTAAATTATTAACAAATCAACATAGTGTCAAATAGATAAAAATATTGTCCAAGATTTAATTTTTCGTACATTACTTGTTTTATTGATCTTGGGCTCTTATATAAAGATAATTTAGAGTACATGACTTTATAGATATAGACATCATTATATACAATCCATACACATCAAGATCAATGTACCTTTCCATCTAACCACACCTGCAATGGATAAAAATATCCGGTCATGAAAAGGTGTTTTTATAACTACTTGAATGGAGCGTACACAGAGTGCCCATGAAGTTATAATATAATTTCCTATAGTAATGTATTTTTTCTGCAATTATTTCGAAAAGTTACAAAAATATGCAATATATATTTTGTAATTATTTCATTCAATAATTATATTAACTTAACAAGATGTCGCGCCATGCGTGACTTTGATAAATTTTAATTTTATATATAAACTCTCGTTGAATAATGAAATAGACTATATAATAATCTAATATCTTAGATAATAATTCTAATGGACTCTTGACTTTATATATCGATCCTAATTAAATGAGAAAATAGATTGTGAAAAATCAATTTAATTTTTATTTTATTTTTGTTTTGTTTTAATTGGTTAAATCTCTTATTTCAAATCAAGAGACCAGTATTGAGTTCCCCTCAATAAGTGTAGATGGATGAACATTCATTTGTCATGCATAAATTGATGAGGTTTTAACTTTTTTATAATGAAGAATTGGTTGATCAATTGTACAGGTATTCATGTTATAAAACATGCATGGCCACAGGAAAGACCTGCCGTGAGCAAATAGGGCAATAGTATGCACGTCTATATATCCATATCATATCATGCCATTAGGGGTGGGCGTGGATATCTGAATTTGTCTGTCTGTCTGATGTCAAAAGGACGTCCGACCGAATTTAACCGACCGAATTCGACCAAATTAAAACAAACCAAACATGGACATCTTTTTCTTCGACCGAATGACAGACCGAGTGTCCGATATTTTATATCAATAACATAATATTTTCAACATTTGTAAGACTAATATTATACTTTATGAAAATTTTAAAATATAAATATACAGTAAAATTAATTAAGTTTATACATAAAATTAATATTTAATATCCTAAATATCCAAAAATGCCATACATATAAAAAGGATAAAAGTCACTCTTATATTTAGGAATTTAGAACTATAAATTCACATTAATAATCATATCAAACCACTTACAATTTAGTTAACATGCTCTAAATTTTTAAAAGTCAAATAAAAAATAATCTACGTATAGAAACTTTAAAATAATCATTGACATTAAAATATAGTCCAATATTGCATATACTTCAAAGATAAAATATTGTAATAATTGATTCTTCATCTAGCTCACTTACATTAAAAAAATATAAAAAGTTAATTACTAATATTTTATATCCTCTTTATTTTAAAATTAGGATATTTCCCTTTAATATACCTATATAAATAAGTAGTTGCTTAACTTTAAGTTCCCTCAAACTTCTTTTCACAATAACGACAAATAGGAGATGTTCCATTCTTCTAATATTTTCTATCAAAATAAGTGCATACACTAGATGTTATTTTTCTCTTTTTTAATAATGTACTGTTTATATATTCTCCTTATTTAGCAATCGAATTTTTGCTATCATTTTCACCTCTACTTTGTTCAGTTACATTTAATAATAAACTTGTATGACCCATCTTCAAAAAAATCACATTATAAACATAATGTAAAAGAAGTGAAATCGGGGTTTTATGCTTATGAACTGATCGGTTCAATCGTCGGTTCAAGACGAGTATGTTTTATAATACGTGTACTGAGTCGACACTGGTCGGGTGTATGAGACATGAGGGTCATGTGTACTCAAGTATATGATGATAACATCATGAATACAACAGAAAAGAATGAGTTATCAGAATATATGAGAGTATGCCAAATATTTTTTTATTTTATATATAGTTGATTGTGGAATTAGTTTAGGCCGTTTACCGCCTTAGGACGCGTTATGGGGAATCTGGGTGGGTTGTTAGTTATAGAATGTCATTATGATGTTGCAGTGTTTATTTTATTTTATGGGATTTTTTTTTATTTTATAGATTTTTTTTTAGATTTATTCTAAGTTAGTTATTATTATTGACTCGAGACATGAGCGAGTCAAGTCTTATTTACGATATTGCCATCAATCAAACCCTCGACACTTTCTCTTCCCCGTCCACGCGCGCCACCCCCTTGTCGTGGTCGCCACCACCACCGACGTCGCCCTGTCGCTGATCGTCGCCGCCAGGCCCTGCCGCGATGTTGCTGTGATGCCCCGAGCGCCCCAGCCGTCACTCGGCCTCCACGACGCTGGAATCACCGCTCGTCGTCGATTCTGCCACCAACGACCGTTGTCACGGCTGTCTAGTCACCGCTTTGACATTGCCAACCCTCCCACGGCCTTCCCCGACAAGAGCGGAGCCCATCGCCGCCCAGGCCGGCCGGATCTATTCACCCACCACCGACCGCCTCTATTTAACCAATTTCCGGCGAGCCACCACCTCCGCCGAGCACGTCGACATCGTAAATGGGTTAGGCTCGCCGAGCCAATTCCAACGATTCCAGCGGAGGTTCGCTAGCAGTGCAAAGCGCGGTGGCAGAGGCGGCGCAGAGGGTTTCGGACTATCCACGGACATTGATTGGGCCCAACGGACAATTCG
>JAURVB010009365.1:0-35983 GCA_033002965.1 Piper betle
CAACTATATCCCTTTTATGATATAAAAATCAGAGCTATTGGGCTTTGGAAACCTCAACAGCTTTGTCAAAAAAAACCAAAGCCCAAGAGCTCAAGCTCGGCTTTGAGTTTGAGCTCGTATCTGAGTCAAGCTGAGCCCAACTCGCGAGCCATGTTGCCATGTTTTCAGGCTCAGATGCTATCCCTAGATTTGCCATACGTATTGAAGTTTGAGGTCGCCGCCAGCACGCGACGCTTGGAGTTTGGACTGTACTAGTTTCTCAATTTTATTGTTCTAATATATCGATATTTTGCTTTCTAAATCGTAAGATAAGTTAAGTGGTTTAGTGGATCCTACTTAACATATGTCATCTAAACGCATTTAAATTTTCGTTACTAATAGCCCTCGAGGATGTGATCTCTCATGTTATTTTTGAAAACTTAACTCCAATTTATGTTATCTTTATATAATTCAGTTCCCAGCCCTATATATAATTTTCATTAAATTTTTTTGAGTCAAAAGTTAGAGGACTTGATTTTGTATATGTTGTGACAGAGCACACTTGGAGATCGTAGTGGGCTATAGATTGGTGAGCAGTCCATTTTATTCCCAAGGGATTGGGACATCTCTATGTCTTGAGCTTCCTCACACCCAAAGACGTATGAAGTTGACAGATACCAATGTTTATAGTTCATATGTACACTTATAATATCAAAGAGTATTGAAGGCGATTACTTGAAGTACTTGGCTTTGTACTTTGGGCCAAGAGTTATATAGAGGTTTAACTAAGACTTGGAATAATTTATTCTGGTAGTTGGATAATAATTACCACGAGTGACACTTTACCAATTCAATTAGAGATGCAACTATGTTTGCAACAATGACTCCTCAGTAGATGCCCTTTGAGTGTTCTGATGGAATATATATATATATATATATATATACATATATACACGACACACACACACACACACACATAGGAAAACCCATCATGTTTCATAGAACAGATAGTTTCCTATTCCATATTTTCATCACAACTATTGATAGTTAAATCTACAGTGGGTAGAGGCTCTCCTCAAAATTTTCTCTATCCTCATTTATAAACTCTTTTCCTCTCACCCACCTTTCTTCTCTCTTATATTTTAGAATAGATGGCCTCCCTAAGTGCTTGCGTGATAGTTCTACCTTTTTATAAGAGATTGATGCAACTAAAGAGTAAAATAATCATTCTCACAAAATATAGAATAGATCTGAGAACATACATATATTCATATCACTAAATTTTTTTTCAGAAGTAAAAAGTAAAACATGTACATAATTCATGTTGCAAACTATCATGAAAAGAAAAGAAAAACTTGAAACTTGGATTTGGAGACATGGTTGGATCCTCCATTCGCCCATCAGAATGTGATTATAATTGTATCCTAAGATGTATTGTTCTGATTATGAGCGTGAAGCAATTTAGACATGCTACAGATTGAAATCCGTGGAACATATGACAACAATATGGTTGAGCTTGGTAGTGTTCAAGAAGCAAAGGATTAAGGCGAGACAAATGCTGGCTACAAGTAGATCTAGCAATCGAAAGTACTGGATTGATGACAATCTTAAATGTTTTTTGTCATCTGAACAAATAAATCACATGAGATTGGGGTCAAATATGCCTTTATGTCAACCTTCCAACAAATAATTTTCTGTTATATGAAATAGAAAATCCATCCTCATAAACATATGTGATTTGTAACTCCCTTTATTGTCGTTATTATTATTATTCTTGTTATATCTATTGTACAAGTTGACTTTTATTGTATTTATAAGGCAAACTATTTGTTTCGTTTTAAATTTCCTGAGTTATGTAATTTTTCCTATGTGCTTGCCTGTCATATCCTCAACATATTATCTTGTTAGGGTTGTGTATCTCATTCATGCATTATGTATATATTAGTGGTGTCTTTTGTCTTGAAATGCCATTGGGGCTTTAGATCATCCCGTTTAGGTTGGGTTGAGTAGCTTGATCAATTAAAGAGTTGGTTCAACCAATGGTAGCATTTATGATCTGATTTGTGAGTAATTCGGATTTGGGGTTTGCACCGTAAATTTATTAGCATTGTTTTGGTTTGAGTATCAACTTAAATGTTTTTTTCCCAAGTAATTATTATCTAAGAATATTGTTTGTAGAGTTGATGGGTAGTTGTATGTTATGGGTTGATTGTGTAGAGATTTGCGTGGTAGTGGAGTGGGAAAAGATTATTTTGAACAAAGAACTGGTTGCAACCAACATGCCTTTGTTCAAGAAACGAGCAATAATGCAACACAGAATAAGTAGAAGATCAAGAGAAAATAATTTGATTGTGTGATTGGATGATCGAATCACACAAAACACTTTTCAATTTATGATTTTGTCGGAAGTACATGAATACAATAATTTCTCTTTTTTCTATCTCCTTTCTTTTTTGGCTCAATTTCTTTTCCAGATGGAGCTCTATTTATTGATGCAAAGCTCCACCTTCTTCACAATTTTCTCCATGCATAGATTTCTTTACAATTTTCTCCATAAATCCTCAACTCAACCTAATTGTGGAACCAATATTTGATTCTCTCCAATCTTATTTTGACTCGGTCAAGGTGGATTCACTTTTAGGGGAGTGTTTGTCTACAATTTTTGGAGTTGTTCATCTGCAATCATGTTTTTATCTGTTGATTACCATGTTTAGTAAAAATGATGAGCTCCTATGAACTATTTACTGTAGGTGAACATTTGAAAATTGAAATAGTGAACAATATTTGTTGTTTGCTAACAACTATTTGGTTTCCATTTGCTTAGAGTTGAGAACTTCATTAAAGAATGAAACACATTCATCTACTTTGCAAGTTCATAAAATAACCATAGCCACAATAATGAAGACAATCAAGTATTGTTTCGTGAGCACCATTTTACCCATCATTTGTTGGGTTTATCCTACATTGGTCACAAAAGATGTTGTAACTTGTATATGGGCTAATAAGAAAGCTTTATTCATTGAGCCAACTTTTAGATTAAGAGAGGCCTGCGACACTTATTATAAGTCTCCTTTGGTTGTTATAGGCTTCTTGGATGATAAGGTGTTATTCAAGCTGCAAACTGTTGATACAACAGCAAAGGCTTGTGGGATGCTTTCACAGAGTATATGAAGACAAATCCTTAGTAAGTAAGATTTTTCTGAGAGATGATTTATCCCATTATGTTGCACTTTAAGTCGGGTCGTTACAAATGGTATCAGAGCCTGGTTGTTTTGTGTTAGATGGTGGGCTGGACTAGATGAGACTTTTGTTCATGAACACTTAAATGTGTTTAATAACTTGGTGCATAACTTGTTGGGAACATGTGCAAAAGTTGATAAAGAAGAACATGTTACTTTACTTCTCTGTTTGATGCCGGACTTGTAGGATAATTTAATTATAAGTTTGAGTCATGTTTCCAAACTTGATTTAGACTTTGTTATAGAATCATGCTTGTCAGAGGAGCTAAGAAGAAAGTCAGCAAAATTAGCTTCATCTTCAGGGGAGCAAGCCTTGGTTTTTGAGGGGTGCAAGAGAAGTTTTAAGTTGACAAATAATGGAAGAAGGTGGTAAGGTGTTTTTATTATGACAAGGTTGGTCATATAAAAAGATATTGTAGAAAATTAAAAAGCGATATGCAACATGACAAGGAGAAGGGCCAAGAAGAAGAAGGAAAAAATGTTAATTTTATTGATTATGGAAATGACTTAGTAGCCATTACTTGTTGTAAAATGAGTGCTTTGGTAAGATAAATGATTCAAGTTGGATTGTGGACTTTGAAGCTTCTTTTCATACAACATCACGTACAGAGCTCTTCACTACCTATAAATCAGAAAATTTGAGAATGATGAAGATGAGAAATGGTGATACATCAAGTGTTGTTGGCATGAGAGATGTGCATGTGGTGACTAGTTTAGGTCAAAATTTGACTTTGAAGAATGTGAGACATGTTTCTAAGCTTGAGAGCAAAATCTGTTACCTTTGAGCAAGTTGGATGAAATTAGTTGTAGTTGTCAATTTGTAAGAGGAGTATGAAAGTTATCCAAAGGAGTACTTATCATTGCAAAAGGGGAAAATAGTGGCAGCTTGTACATGACATTAGTTTGATATACCAAGAGTGGAAGTACTCTTAATGGTTCTACTAAGCAAGTATGACGTCAACAGGTTACTCATACTGAGGTGGAAATAGAATTGTGTAATAAAATTCTTGGTAATAATCACACTAATGATAGAAGAAAAGTTGTTGTCAAGGTAAAAGATGCAAAAGAGACATTTTTTGAAACTTGAGTCGATGTGTTAGTGAAGATGTTTGAAGAGAATATGATCTTAAATGACGAAAAGTAAACTTGTAATTCTTTCCCCAAGAGGGTAGGGGAGATGTGCTAGAGGTCATAGGAGAGAGAACATTCCACACTAGTTGAGGGAAGATGTGTTGAGATATTTTCCTCCTCATGTGATGATGATCAGCAGGTAGTTGACAATGGTGCATCAAGTTTGATGGGTGTTCAACAAACAGTGTTTTTTCAAGGAGTTTCTACATGGGTTGGGAAGGAGAGTTTGCAGGGCTTGTATCTCCCTCCCCATGTAGTGGAAGCTAAAATCAACCTAAGTTTTTTGTATGATTTGGGAGGGGAGAATTTTTGGAGTCCCTGATGAATGTGATAAAGCGTACAATTACATGAGGAGTTATAAAGACATGAAGTTACACTAATGGTCCGAAGATTTGAAAAGAATTGTGAAATATGAAGAAGAGATTCATTGGTAAGAGTTTAATGCTCAGGGAGGAGCATTTGTTATTGGGTCTTTGTATCCAAGGCCGTATCTAATAATATATCTTTGTCTATATATATAAATATAGTTGCATTGTGGGGTTGGTAGAATACACAATTGAGAATGTCTTCTCTAATTGTGAATAGAGAGTTCTCAATTAGAGTATTCTTAATTGGAGTTTGAGAGTTGTTTTTCCAATTTGAGTGAATTGTATATCTATTTTATTTCATAATGGATGGTTTGTGATTTATCTTTATATATTTTACAGGTTTCACATTAAATTCTTTGTATGTTCATCACCTTGTCGAAGTATAATAAAGGAGCTTTGAGATTTTGTTCCTTAAAATCCCAACAAGGCAACAAAGGGTATCCAGAACTTTGGTTTGTCAGTCTGTAAAGGTTCATATAGAAAATTGTCCTTATTGTTTGCTTTTGACAAGATGAACATACAAAGGTGATCCCCAATCCTTATCCCTTTATTTTTTTCCTTTGCTCGATTTTACATGCTTCACTTTGTTTTTGTGACATTTGGTTGGTCCTTACAATGAGAAGATCCATGGACTACATAGGTGATCATCTTTTATGCCAATAATTCACATGTAAATTACACACCAAGTTTTAATATATGTTGGTTAATCGGTGAAAAATTTGTGGGGAGCTTTTACCGTGTAGATGGATTACTCAATTACTCAATTATGAGTTTAATTTAATCAGTTAACAAGGTTGTTTATTTTCATAGGATGCATGTGTTTAATAATCAGCACTTTCAAGATTCAGGCTTCTTCTGAAGTATTTTGAGAACCAATCTTTTGCTTTTTCCATAGGAATATGGTGAGAAGGATTGTGCTTACTTTTGTTGAAGATTGACAATTTTGAAGACATTTTAAAGGTAATTTTTAAGACGATTTTGTTGGTTGGCTTCATTTTTTAAAATAAATCGTAATTTTTAAAACATGTATAGTAAGTTAAACATGTAAGCGTCAGAGATACAACTTTGTTGCAGTTGGCTTTGCTCTTTTCTTTGCCATTTTTTTATCTGTCAGTATATCTATTTATTACTCTATTTATAATAGAACTATTAAACTTGGTTTTTTTAATGTCAATCTAGCTTTTCTTAGAAAGTCTGATTTGATTGGTATTTAGTTTGGCAAAGTTTGATTGTGTAAAGGAAGGCAAAAAAAATGTTTTTGTTTTTGGAAAATGATATGCATTATTGCAAACAAAATTAATTTATTTTGTATATGTTGTTATTGTGGCTGCTATGATAGAATTAGGGATGAGTTCAGATTCGATATAGATCAGATATGTGTATATTCGATATAGATCAGTATATTCTAATCGGAATATGAAAATTCAAACTCAAATCCAATGTAAATCTGAATATTATATCAATTTTATTTGCCATATCCATACCGAATTTGAATTTGCCAAATTCGTATTCAATCTGTATTTGATCAGATTGAATAAAATAATATAAAGAATAGATTTTTTAATATAAAAATATTTAAAAATAATTTAAAATATTATTTTATATATTTAAAAAATTATAAATATCACCTATTTGGATTAGATAGGAATTAAATCACTTTAAATTTATATCCAATCAGATTTTTTTGTTAAATTATATATCGAAAAGTTAGAACCTGAATTCGATCTTAAACTATTTCTAATCCGATATAGATTAGATTTATGGATGTAGGATATCATAACCTCACCTTAGATAAACAAACAAACAAATAAACATTTGTCTTCTTGAAAATGCTATATTTCTTTTTACGGAATTTGCTAAATGATGTGAAAATGGGCCATTACTAAGAATGTTATCATCTTTTTATAAGTAAGAATGAAATATAAATTTTTATCTTGGTTAATTATATTTAAAGAAATGACTCAGACTATTAGTTTATACTTTATGTTGGGCCGTTACAAATAATATTAGAACTTCCTGGTTCCGTATTACTGTGTTAGATGGTATGCTGGACTAAGGATATTGGATAGGCTGCCGGTCATTGACCAAAGAAAGTCATATGCTTGCAAAGTATAAAAATTTTGAAGACAAAATTTTTTAAATATAGGTGGATTGTTAAATCGTTTAATTTAGTCTCATGTTTAATACTTAATGAGATACTGATCTAATGAACTATAGTTCTTTAATTTAGTTAAACCACGTTTGAAGAAATTAGGTTAACCTATTAATTTATATCTTGTGTTAAGTCGTTACAAATAGAATAATTAATTTTTTAAATAAACACCTAAATAGCCCCACATCGTGCAAGTCTTACCTAATTTATTAATAAAGTTATCAAATATCTTATTGGTATTTTTCAAATATATATTTTTACTTCACTTTACCTCTAAGAACATGTATTATTATTATTATTATTATATAGATTTAAATATTATAATTTGTTTATACAATTCTAAAATTTGGCATTGAGCAGATTATTTGCAGCCTTTATGTTGAGTCCATTTGAAATCCAGCAATGTATATTATTTTTCAATAAAATGCCAAATTGAAAAGATTCACTAATCTCGGGAGACTGAGTTGATTAATTAAGTAAATCATAATAATAATAAGCAAAATCCTCAGTCGGATTCGGTCAATCGGACCTTGCCGGCGGCTACCAGATGCAGGCCGCTGGAGAAGATGCCGGCCAGGTCACCGTCCATGGAGGCGGTCAGCGTTGAGAGGTGTTGGAAGAGGTCTCCGTCTCTACGCCGCCGCACATCGGCGATGAAGACCCGGCAGCCGCACAAGGCACTCTTCGCCGCCGCCCTCCTCCTCCTCCTCCCCGTCTTTCTCCCAAGCCTCTTCTCCCCTCTCGGTTCAGCCTGGCCTTCCTTGTTCTCGGTAAAGTTAGAATCAATGGTGTAAAATTGGGGTCTTGATGGTTGAATTGATGTCTTTTTTTATTGAATTAATTGTGGGAAGTTATGGCCTTGATGGTTGAAATGCTGCTGTTGTTAGTTGTACGATAATTTTTTGTGGTGATTTTTTTGTAGATTTTATCAAAAAGTTGGTGTGTTGATGGTGTGAGAGACTGGATTTCTTTTCCTGGTTTTTATTTTGTAGTTTGTGGGCTTGAAAATGTTGTTATATGTGCTGGAATTGATGCTTGATATATATATATATATATATATATATATATTATTGAATTAATGGAGGAGAAGTTGCTGTCTTGATGGTTGAAATGTTGTTCTTAATTGTGTGGGAACTTTTTGTGATTTTTTGTAGATTTATCAGGAAGTTGGTATCTTGGTGGTATG
This sequence comes from Piper betle, assembly GCA_033002965.1. NCBI lineage: Eukaryota > Viridiplantae > Streptophyta > Magnoliopsida > Piperales > Piperaceae > Piper > Piper betle. The sequence goes on from JAURVB010009365.1 coordinate 8,056, forward strand.
AGAGCTATGAAAGGCTTCTTTTCTTGGTTCTCATTTTGTAATTTGTGGGTTTACAATGCTGTTGTTGGATGGGTGGGAGTTGTTTTGAATACTTTGTTGTAGTTTCTGTTAGATTGAATATTAAAATTCCAAGCCTTGTTCTATGTGCTGGCTCCACCATATTTTTGTTAGTAATTTATCAATTGAAATTATAATTTCGATTAGTATGGTAGAGCCAACAAAACACTAAGTTTCACTTTTTGTGATTAAGTTGTTTGCTTTTGAGGAGTTGTTGTTAAATATGCTGGATTGGTTTGGTGATGACTGCAATATTCGCTCTTCTGTCAGTAGTGGTATTATGTTTGATTTTGATTGTATAAAATCTCAATGGTTAATGCTTGAGAAGTAGATGTGGTTGAGTCGATTCTGTAAATGCTTTATTTGGACAGTTGAGTAGTAAAATTCGTGGTGAGAAGCGTGCTTTTGGTTGATGATGAATTTACTTGTGTTGGACCTAGGCCCTGCCCCTTGCATTTATGTTTCTCTTATTTCATTTGTGATAGTAGAAATGTATTCTTCTAGGAATGGAATGCTCCAAAACCTGCGCATTTGCAGCTGCTGGAGGGAGCCTTGCTACGAGACACTGTTAGTATTCTTTAGCCATTGTAATCTCCCTTTGAACTCTGCAATCTCCCTCTGAACTGCCTCTTTCAATTCTGACTCCACCTATTCTTATTCTGTGCTTTAAATTAGTTGGATGAGCAGCAGTCTGATCTTTGGTCTCCACTACCCAATCAAGGATGGGAACATTGTGATCACTCTTTTGGTGTGACAGGTCATTGCCAGAGGAAAACCCCATCATTTAACATTTTATGATAATTTTAAATTTTGAAAGGTACATTTGCAATTTGTCAATTATCAAAATTTTCTCTCTTTTTTATTGATATTATTTTTTTTGATGTAGAATTTCTCAGCAGCTCACAGGGCTATATTCAGGTATTTTTAGACGGAGGACTAAATCAACAGAGGATGGGGGTGAGTGATTGGTATATTCAGATATGTAGATTGTCATATTTAGGAAGGTGACTGAAAATTTGTGAGCATTGAACTTGTTTAAATTTAATATACTTACTTCCTGTAACATCCAATAGGAATAACTCGTTTTCTCTGAAGATTTGTGATGCAGTTGCTGTTGCAAAAATCCTGAATGCAACACTTGTAGTGCCTCATTTTGAAGTAAACCCTGTCTGGCAAGATTCAAGGTATGTGGTAATTGTTCTTGAGATTCTCTCTTGTTTTATTGTCACATGGTTGTGAAAAACATGCTATTGAAGTGCTCAGCCTTTTGCAGTTCATTTGAAGATATATTTGATGTGGACCATTTTATCAATATCTTAAAGAATGATGTTTCCATAGTGAAAGGCCTCCCAAAAGAATATGCATGGAGCACAAGGGATTATTATGCAACTGGAATACGCGTCACTAGAGTAAAAACTGCACCCCTTCATGCTTCTGCGAGCTGGTACTTGGAAAATGTTTTGCCCATAATGCAGAGGTGAGCAAAATCACTAGTCTCTTCTACCCTCCCTATAGTTTCAACTTTCATGTCTAAGAGACTATTCTTAATATATGAAGTGACATCTCTTATTTTTTGATTCACACAGATACGGTATTGCTGCTGTTTCTCCATTTTCGCATCGATTGGCCTTTGAAGGCTTGTCTCCAGAAATTCAACGCCTAAGGTGTAAAGTGAATTTTCAAGCATTGGCTTTTGTTCCTCACATTAATGCGTTGGGAGAATCTCTGGTAAGACGGTTGAGAAGTCCACTTATTGGAGCTCAAGGTTTCAATGCGGCTCATTTAAGTAAAGACATAAGTAGTAGGAAATATGTCGTCTTGCACCTTCGTTTTGACAAGGTATATGACACACTAAAACATGGATGTTGCTATGATCGAATAACTGTGTAATTTTCCACCCTAGTAAATTTGCAGTTTGTCCTTTATCAGACCGCAGTGCATGAAAAATGAGAAATTGATTACTTTTTGCATAGGATATGGCTGCCCATTCTGCTTGCGATTTTGGTGGAGGAAGAGCTGAAAAATTAGCACTTGCAAAATATCGTCAAGTGATTTGGCAAGGGAGGGTATTGAACTCTCAATTCACTGACGCAGAGCTGAGGAGACAGGGACGATGCCCATTAACCCCGGAGGAGATAGGATTACTTCTTGCGGCACTAGGTTTTGACAACACAACTCGTCTATATCTTGCTTCGCACAAGGTTTAGTGACCAATGTACTGCTTCTTGATTGAGGAGAATGCTGGAACTAATTATACTCCTAAAACTCAATATTTCCAATTTTTGTCACTGCAGGTGTATGGTGGAGAAGCTAGGCTTTCAACTTTACGCAAGCTTTTCCCTCTTATGGATGATAAAAAGAGTCTCTCTTCTGAAGAGGAACGGGTGAAAATTGAAGGAAAAGCTTCTCTTCTAGCTGCAATAGATTATTTTGTTAGCATGCACAGTGATGTTTTTATATCAGCGTCTCCAGGAAATATGCACAATGCATTAGTAATCTTCTTCCTGCCCGACCCTGATGTCAAGTAATTTTTTTTTAGCATATTATCTGTTAAGTAACATTGGATAGTATGAATTTGCAGATAGGACAGCGTACATATGATAACTTGAAGGCCATTCGTCCCAACATGGTATTGCTGGGCAAGCTCTTCGTAAACAAAACACTAGAATGGCCAGACTTTGAGCATGCTGTCCGTGAAGGTCATCGAAATCGTCAAGGACAAGTTCGGTTAAGGAAGCCGAAACAGTCCATTTACACATACCCTGCTCCAGATTGTATGTGTCGGGTGTCAAATGCGCAATGAGCTTCTTCTCTGCAAAGGCAAGTCTTCCTTTTATTTAACCTTTATCATTGCCGTCATCTATACCTCCAGCTATTCTAACTAGACTACGGTGTTGCGGCGGCATGAATTATATGCATCGATGCATTTTTTGGATTGAAGTGATGCTGTAAAATTATGTGAGACCAACGCAAGGAGTTTTTATACAAGATGCCTTTTCGAGTGTCAGTCGTCAACAAATGTTTCACATTGCATTATCATTCACTCATTTTAAATTATTGAAAATCATGAAGTAGTTAGTGAGAAATGGAATGCAGTCATCTTTGTTTTGTCTAGTACCAAAAAATTATTAACCTTGGATATGGATATTTTATCTATGGCAACTACGTTGTAATTAAGTTTCCATTTTTTTATCAGATTTTCACAAATTAGACTTGGATGGAACGGCAAAACATGCCTGAAAAAACACAGGTGATTGAATATGGCTCAGAATATGTCCAAAGTGGTGAGGCATCCCTTCAAGACTCTAAACTACAATTTTGAACCAAATGAAAAAATATTGTTTCAGGTGAGAATATTGCCTGTTGTTTTTTCTAACCCTTTCATTCTACGTTAGTCTAAATTGTGTTCTACTAAACAGCCATTTTGCTTGGAAGTAAAATTACATTTAAAAGAATCTTGATATAACAAGTAATAAGAATTAGATTCAACTCATAAGAGCGTTTGGTTGATATAATTCTCAGTGTTGGTTAGATGGGGTTTAAAAAGGATATTTGTTATTACGTTTTAAAATATGCATAGGATATTATCCCAAAGTAGTATTTAAATCAATCAAACATTAAATAACAGCTTGTGATTTAATGATGATGAACATGATGAGCGTTCTGGGGTACCTTGGTGGCAGTACTCTGATTAAATTGGAAGGTCAATGTTTTTTTTTGATAGATGGACACATTGCTGTGTCCAGGAAATTGTAATGTTCCACCTTCTTTTGAAATTTTTTCAGGAGTAGAATAGGCTGCATTGGCAGCTAGAGCAACCAAATTTTGTTTACAGGGTTTTTGGCTAATAATTTTTTTTAATGGAATATTTGTCTAATTTTATCACAACATTATTTTTATTAAGGTCACAAATTAGCGTTTGGGAAGAAAAAAATTATTTTTGTGTTGGTCAAATATGAGGCCTCCCTCCCCATAATAAAATATTTTTAGAGATTCTTCCATGGCCTTTGTTAAAGGCTGAGAAATTTTAAAAAACAAAAAAGAGAAAAAAGCCATTCCCGAGCACCCTCCCCATCTTATCACAACAACACTCTTCCTCTAGTTAGCTCCCACGCCTACACCGGCGAGTCACATAGGCCATCCCCTCGTTGGCTTTAGAGGTAGGACAGAGACGGCGACGAAGGGGGTGCTGGAATTGTTCTCCGGTAAATATCGCCATCTCTGTGACGTATCTGTGGATGAAAAAGGAAGAAGGGGTTGAGCTCATATGGTTCTTGGTTTTACGGCTTTCCCATGCCAATTGCAAAATTAGCGCTATCAACAGTTGCAATGAATTGGACATGCAATATTCCAGCGACTAGGGTATGATGTTCCAAAACTCTATTCTTCGAAGCGCAAGGTTTATAGATCTAACTAATATAATACGAATAAAATAAGAGAGCAACCAAGCCCGCATATAGTGAAGTTCTTGTCCTCTCTTACTCTTTGATAACCACTTTTATTTCTCCACACAGTTTACAAAAGTAAACTTATGCACTTGTCACTAGTATTTACAGAACTTTGCTTCCTGGTCTTTCAAACCCGACAACTGCTAACATGCCAACAGAACTCGCTCGCTTTCTTCATTCCTTAAGCACTTGCAACGCCACGGCCCGCGCATTGGTTGCAGTTGCAGCCAGGGCCGCACCGGCAGACGTTGTGCCCGGCCGTGTCCGCCTTCTCGCAGTCGCATGGGTTGCACCCGCAGTGGTTCCCGCAAGAGCACCGCGAGTGCTCCGTCTCACCACCACCCCTCGTCGCCGATGCGCACCTGCATGTACCGTCTCCATCAATAACTATTAGCGCTCCATACATTGGAATCTAGCTATAGCATTTGTGACCATGAACAACACATGATATATCTAACTACATAAGCTTATGCTTAGAACTATTATTAAGAGTACTGTATATATGCAGTCATTTAATACATAGATATACCTGCAGGACACACCACCAGGGCAAGGAACCGAGCAGCCACAAGTAGAGTTGCACTTACTTCTATCTCCCATCTCTTCTGATCATCTCCCCTCAAAATTTATCCGTGCTTGCGGTGGTGACCCTTTTTATGGGTTCACTTGAGGTAACAAGTGTGGGTATGCGCCAGAGAGAACTGTGATTATAACACGTGTAGATAACGTGTAAATTTGTGGACACCCATGCAGTGCTACGTACTACACTAAGTTTATGCATGGTAGCCAACATACATATATATTACTAAACAAAAAACTGAGAAGAAAAAAATTTTCTTCTAAAACCCCGAAATTATTAGTGTATATTTTATGTATTAGAAGTCAAAGACCGGCTAGCAACGTTCGGAGTATATTTGAAATTTATTAACGTGAAAAGTATATTTGAAGTTTGTTAATAGTATGTATTAAGAATACGTAAAATTAATTTCATATTTATTACTATGTTATTTTTAAATAAAAATAATAAATATTTCCTTAATTTTAATAAAAGATACAGTTTTATAAAAAAATAAATTTAATATTAATAAACAAAAAAATTTACTAACTAAATAAAATTTATTTTAAAATTTTTTTTATTTTGAATAGAATTATACTTGAAGATTTTTTAATAATGCATAAAAATAAATATATAAATTATGTGAAAATCTAAATAAAGTATATATATATTATTATTATTAACTAACAAATTTTAGTTTGATACTTCATAGGATAATTATAAATATATTGAAATTTATTAATATTTAAAATTTCCAATTTAAGTAAAATTATATTCTAATGCTTGACTAATTATAAATAATAATGATAATAATTCTAAATTAAGTAAGGTATTAAGGGCCCATAAAATCATTGTGGGACCAGAATAAATTACAACGCAAAAAGTTTGAAATATGATAAAAACGAACAAAATTGTGGTGCTTTGGTGCAATGGGGCAAACACACTTATCCTATAGGAAGATGACATAATAATTAATATATATGTTCATATATCACAATTATGTATATCATTATTTTTTAAATTAAGAGAAAATAGGTTTGGATGAAAATAACAGATAAAATGAGTTTTTTCTAAAGTAAAAGTATTGCTGTCTAGAAAAATGAGTAATTTTTTTTTAAGTCACCCCACCAAACACGTATCTGATAAGTTTGCTGTCTGAGAAAAATGAGTAAACTCGTATCTTCTGTCACCCCACCAAACTTTTCTTTTGGGCTTATTTTCTCATGTTAATTTCATTCAAGTAACGTTTCACTCCCTCATTTACTTTCTTTTAGGTGCCTATCCTCGCCTTTATGTGTAATATTTTTAACCTTTCTTTCATTCTCTTTTTATAATTATTAGAGATATACATTAGTCGAATTTAACGAAACTCAAATTAAAATTATGTGTTTCTATTTGAGCCAAATTAATTGGTGGCCAAGCTGTTTTGAATTCTTATCAAACACGAGTTTGTTATGTATGTTTAAATTTTTTTTTACATTTTTAGTTGAATTAAATCAAATAATTGCAAATCTAAGTTCACTTTATTTGACTTTGATATATACTATGAGTTGAGCTTTTATTGAGTTAAATATTAAGACAAATCAAGTTTCATGCAGCTTGTTAGTTTCAAAGCAAGGCATGCTAAAGTGCTTTCTTCAATATAAAATTAATTATCTTTTTGAGAGTGCAACAACAAGGACACTTCAATTTCTTTGTCACATCGCAGATCAAACTCGATCTTCGTTTAAAAATTAAGTCTTTCTTCTAAAAACTCAATAAAAAATCTAAGGCAGGGAAGAATGAGACTTAAAAAGTAGGTCAAAATTCCCTTACTCCTTAGAAATGAGGCTTTATAAAGAAAGAATGACAAAAAGAAGCTACCGGGTGAGAATGAGTGTGACGTAACACATGTCAGCATCCGGATGCTAGCTTTGGAAAAACCAGATGCTTATAGTGCCCGAGTGCTGGCCAGGGCACTAGGTAAGAAACTTAACCCCTCGGCGCTCAAAACAGCCCCACAACGATGGTTTGAAAAATACCAAATCCAACAATCACCTACTATTTTTAAAAACAAGAACCAACCATTTAAAAAAAGAAATGTAATTTTATTTTAGAATAAGTATTTTTCGATTTGAACATGCTCATGGCTTGCCATACGCCATATCAACTAGTTGAACTAGAGTATATCTTTGAACTTCATACCTTAAAATCAAGATTTTGATATATCTAACATAAAATCACAAATGTGATAGAAATGGAAGGATCAGGGTAGTGTTATTCCGTCTATACACTAAGTATCTTATTTTCATAAATGCTTTTCATCTAGGAGATTAACCATAACTCCATCAATAGCTGGTTTTGTTATTACATTTATATAGGCAAGAGTCTCTAAGTATATTCTACAAGTCAATATGCCATCTAAATAGACCTTAACTCTTATTAAGACAATTAAGTTAACATACTTACAGTTTTGAGCATTCTTATCATAAGAGTGACTTCTATAAAATAGTTTTATAGCGCTCCTCCCATCACTTATTAGCTTGTTTGTACCCATTGAATCTACTAATGAGATTTTCACCTATTAGATTGGGTTGCCACTAACAATGATTATATATTAACGTTAAGCTTATTCTCCTTGATGACTTGTGAATTTTTGAGATAATCCTTAAAGACAAAAATTGATCAGTTATAAATTTCACACGTTTTGAAATGGGCTAATGATGTTTCCGAAGGAAGATATTGATAATCCTAGTGATTTGAGTTAATTATTTCCACAACATACAATAGAAGACTAACTCCAACTTCTTATAGTTGCCATCAAATTACTAGGATTATCATTTTAAGCACTAGAAAATATCATTAGCCTTTGAAATTATATTAGTTGTGTAACACCCCAATCCGGTTCACTCTCAACCCGGACTCAAACCATTACAATAGATCGAACCACTCGTAAACGGATTAATTTGGTTAACCCAAAAACCTAAATGGCTACGATATAACCCTCTCAACGTCTCAAGATAGAGTACACCGCTAGTGCGCAGACAATGTATAAATGTGATGCAAAACCCTAGAAGGATGCTACATGAATGTCATGATGATGGTCACACCAAAAATAATTAAAATACCAAACAAAATTGAAGCAAAATTCTTGAATAAAACGGACCGAATCTCACTAAAAGTGTAATAAGGGGATGACCTGTTAAAACAAAACACAATATAGTATATATAAAAACAATAGTTTTCACCACAATAAGATTCAAAACATCAACACATGTCGCAATCAGGGTCTCACTCCACCTGCAAATCATGCTCATCACATTTGGTTTATTTTCATCTTAGCATAGCAAATCATTCCTGAACATTTAGAACATTTCCCAAAATATTTCCAGAACATTTCTAAAACATTTCTAGAACATTTCTAAAACAAGTCAAAACATTTTTATTAGGGCATACGAGTCTCAAAAACATATTCACATATACACAAACATGTATATCCACAACATCATTCAAACCACATCACATTATACGCAAGATTCAACGCGGTGCCAGGTATGTGTGTGCAATGCAATCATTACTCTTTCATCAAGGCAAGCATGTTCCATTCATATCCCTCACCTACATATATAATAATAAAACGTCAGCAACGATTGTCACTGGTCTAGAAATAACTAATATCAAATTGAAACATGAGAGCTAACTCTCATGGAAAGCAAACAATCATATATCTTCCTCAGAACTTTCATAAGGGCAACTACAGGGGAGCCATTGAGTAGTTGACTCAACAGCTTCCCAATCTAACTGGTACTGTGCCACTCTCAGCAATACTTTCCTAATCCTACTCTCGGGAAACCTGTGTCCTAGGCCCTCTCTGAACCTCCATATTTGTCCTGGCCTTGAGCATGTAGGCCGAGTATTCTCAGGCATGCGACTTCAAACCTCCATATTTCTCCTGGCCGTGAGCATGTAGGCTGAGTTCTCTCAGGCATGCGACTTCAAACCTCCATATTTCTCCTGGCCTTGAGCATGTAGGCCGAGTACTCTTAGGCATGCGCCTTCAGTACTCTTTGAACCGTAAGTCTGGACACACGCTATACTTAACAATACCCGTAAACCTCCACGTCCTTCGGGTGTGAGGCACTCAGACATGGAGTTATCAGGATCCCTTGGGAATAGAACAGTCCGCTCACTAATCACCCACTCGAATATGATATAATGCGTCCTAATACGTTATTTGGCCTAAAATAATTCTCAGTCACAAAATTAAAAAAAGCAAAACCATCAATTGTATACTCTCATATCTACTAATAACTTAGTCTACTGATGTGTATTTGATGCTATCATTGAATACTTGGGTATATATAAACCTTCATAGCACGTGCATACGGTTGGCCTCGGCCCCATGCACGTGTTCTGAAAGTTGAACCAACTCGAACCACGGTCAAACTGACCAGCTAACGACTATAAAACCCTAACTCGAGTTGCTGGTTTTACAACCTTCCATCCTTATAAAAATTTTGTCCCTGAAATTTTAAATCAAGGAGGTGTCAAACATAAGACTGTAAACTATAATCAAGGTTGGAAGTTGGAGTACCTGATCCAGAAGCTGGTTGCTCGAACAACTTAGGATACCTCCTCCTGATCTTGTCCTTGTGCTCCCATGTAGATTCTTTAACTCCTCGTTGATTCCACTACACTCGTACTAAGGGAACTTGCTTATGTCTGAGGGTCTTCACTTGATGATCAACGATCCTCATTGCATCCTCTGGATACTTCAAGTCAGGAGGAAGCTCTATTTCTCGGAAGCTAATAATGTGGGAGTTATCTGGGTGGTACCCGCCCGTTCCAAGCCACGAGCCAAGTGTTACTATATGAAACTAAGTGTCTCATAAATTAATTTTCTATTAATTTTCAAGATTTTAAATAAACTCTTGACATAAAAGTTAATATAATAAATGCTCGGAATAATCTAAGTCCCATGAACCGAACCAAAATCCCACTGCCATGCAAACAATCTCGAGAAAAGAATAGTCCAATAATAGAGTCCTCCAGCTGTCCCGACTCTACCCATCCTTCCATGCTCATACCTGCGGAGGCAATTCCGCGTTAGTGATAAAAACACTAAGTCATATAATTACAAGAAACAATTAATATATCCCACAACATCTGAATTACATCTTTTAGTGATTATGAGCCTATGCTGAGCTCTTAATATGCTGGGAGGGTGGCCGCCCATCCAGCTACAATCCCATGTATGCGCACACATGCTACGTGGCCCTCGGCCTGTAGTTACCGATATTTGCCATTGACTCACCCTCTCGGTATCACAAGTGCATAATGAGCCGTCTTGCGCCACTGCGCCCTGTCACCCCTTTCGGCATGGGGGCAGGTATTTAATCTTTCAGGGGGTGCTGCCCTATGTCGGATTGAGTCAATTCATTGACCCCGGTTGCGCTCGGCGCATGGTGGTCGAATATGAACTCAAGTCGACCAAGACTCCCACATAGTAATTTTTTAAGGGTGCTGCCCTGTGTCGGACTGAGCCAATTCTTTGACCCCGGTTGTGCTCGGCGCATGGTGATCGAATGTGGACTCAGGCCGACCAAGACTCCCAAATCGAAATATATAACATTTCAAGTAATTATACGAACCTGGTATTGTGATGAGGAACCCACAACTATGACACACGATCCTAAAGCCTTCCCTTTGTGAGTCAAATGTGCTCACAAACTATCCAGAGGATGTTTCATTTAACATCAACAGAACTCTCCTTTATATAGAAGAATATGTGTAGAATTCAAGAAGTCACTACATTAAATTTTATTAATATGTGTGGAATTCAAAAAGTCATTTGTGTGATAATGTAAAGTCAAAAAGTAATTATTAAGTTAATACGAATGGATGTTAAATCCTAAAAATATTATAAATATCATTATACCGATATGCTAAAGGTCAAAATTGATAATTTATAATATTAATTTTTTCAAGAATTAATTTAATTAAATAATATTTACGGTTCGTTCTAAGATTTACAAAACCCTAAATAAAATAACCTAATTATTTTTTCAGGGTTTTACAATCTCCCCAGCTTAGGAATTTTTATCCTTGAAAAGCCAATAAGGAGAAAAATTGGGGTTTTACAAGGACCACATGGAACACTAGGTGTACGGTTGATAGGTGAGGTGGCAGTGCAAGGCAATAGGCCACCTGACCTACACATTCCTAGAGCATCAAATGGCCCTATGCACGCGCAGGCTAAGCCTCCCACGCATACCAAACCTCATGTTTCCTTTGGTTGGTGAAACCTTTAGAAGGACATGTTCCCTTCAGACCATGAAGTGAACCTCACGGCGGCGTTGATCAGTGCGACTTCTCTATCAGTCCTGAGCTGACCTCATCCTCTCTTTGATCCGCATAACTACATCTTGTGTCTACTGAATCATCTCTGGTCCAGCTATCATCGGCTCACTGCCTAGTACCCAACACATTGGGGATCTGCATGGCCTACTAGATAGTGCTTCAAATGGTGCCAGCCCAATGTTAGCACTGATAACTATTGTTGTACGCGCCATTCCACCAAAAATCTCTCTCTTCAATTCTGGACATCAATAGGATCGCCGAACATCGTGATACATCTTCACTCCACCCGGATGCATTGTGCACCTCAAGGTGTGGGCGTTGTGAAGAATAGTCCTACGAAGTCAGGGATACTCAATGATATTCAGAATGAAAAAGACGTCCTCTCAATCTGAGTCCATTTGCATCCCTGATCAAATCACTGTGAATTCCCTACGCTAACAACTACGCCAACTGCTTATCCTCTCATTCTATGTAGCTCTAATCTACTCAAAGATACGCGGTTGAATCAGAAGTCTGACAATCATTCCAACTAACTACCTTTGGCGTGGATCAATCAGAGTCATTGAAACTGCACACCATCCCCACTAAGTCTTTGAACTGGCCTCTTACTCAAAGGCGTCTGCTACTACATTCACCTTGCCCTCATGATATGAGATATCGATCTCATAATTAGACAACAAATCCAACCATCTCCTTTGCCGGCTGATCAAATTTTTGTGTGTGAAGATATACTTCAGACTTTTGTGATCAGTCAAAAGTCGGAAGGAGAGTCCCACAGAGGTAATGTCTCCATAATTACTGAGGGGCGAAAACCACTGTTGCAAGTTCCAAATCACTGAGTAGGGTAAGCTATGCTCATGCACCTTTAGACTGATGAGATGCATATGTGATAACCTTATCTCTCTGCATCAAAACACAACCAAGGTCAATTCCTGAGGCATCTGTGTAGACTACAAAGTTATCGTGTCTCTCTGGTAATGTGAGAATTGGCGCTGAAGTCAAATCTCTTCTTTAGCGTCTTGAAACTCTGCTCACACTTGTCAGTCCATATAAAGCATTTGTCCTTCTTAGTCAGCTGCGTGAAGGAGCTACTATTGAGGAAAAACCCTATAATGAAGCAATGATGGCACCGATAGACCTTGGAGACTCCGTATCTTTGAGGGTGTTCTCTGTTGATCTGCTCTGTACAGCTGGCTCTATCTTCATTGGATCCATGAAATCACCTGCTTGTACAATGTGCCCTAGGCGTTGACCTCTAAAAGCCAAAGTCACACTTCGCAAATTTGTCATCAGTCTGTGCTCCCTTAGGGCTTGTAACACGTGCGGAGATGCTGCTCATGTTGTTCTTTTAATGAGGAATACACCAAGATGTCGATCCATGAAGACTATCATATATGGATCCAAGGGGACTGAACACTCTGCGCATTAGGTCCATGAATGCTGATTGGGGCATTTGTCAATCCGTGACCAAAAATTCATATTGTCCATACCTCATTCTAAATGCAGTCTTCGGAATATCCTCTGATCTAATCCTCAACTGGTGGTAGTTGGATCTCAACTCAATCTTCAAAAAGACCATTGCTGAGCTCAATTGATCAAATAGGTCATCAATGAGAGGAAAGGGTATCTATTCTTAATGGTTACATGGTTTAGCATCCTATAGTCGATGCACAAACGTATGTTTCCATCTTTCTTCTTCACAAACAACATCGGTGCTCCCCATGGTGACACACTCGGTTAGATAAAACCCTGATCCAATAGCATCTACAATTGCTCCTTGAGCTCCAGAGTTTAGTAGGTGCCATCCTATAGAGATGGGTGTTGTCCCTAGCATCAAATCTATAATAAAATCAAGCTCTCTCTTCGGTGGCAATCCGATGATTTCATCTGAAAAGATATATGCAAACTCCCTGACAACTAGAATCTACTCAACACTGGGTTTGTCCCCTGAACCATTTTTGCTCAACCAACACCAAAGCGGCCATCAAGCAACTCACAACCACTTGTCCAACTATCTTATTGCATTCTGATGAAGTCCAGCCTTCTCTCTATTTTTGCACGACCCTGGAAAGAGGGCGCCTTCGCGTTGAAAGTCACCATCTTCTTTTGGCAATCTATCAGGAGCTCCTTGCCTGGAAATCTAATCTATCCCGAAGATCACATCGAACTCTATAATCATAAATAATATCAAGTCTGCAACTAATTGTCGCTGTTGAATCTCAACAGGGACACTACGTACACACTTGCTAGTAGCTACAACTCCACTGGCGGGGAGTGCACACTAATAATGAATGTCCTAAGCTCTCTATATGACCTCCAATCCTATCTGTGTACATCTATGATATAAAAGAGTGTGTGTAGCCAGTATCAAATAAAACTCATGTAAGTACTGAGCCAACAGTAAGTGTGCCTGTCATGATAGCTGTGACTACTAATGCCTCCTCAATTGTGGCTGCATACATCCTCACCGGTTGTTACTGCTGCGGCTGATAGGCCAGAAGGGTGGGCAATGCTATTGGTGCCGCATATGCTGGGTCCATCTGTCTTTTGAGCTGTCGGTGATTGTTGTTTGCCTGTCTGTCCTACCACTGCAACTGTAATGACCCGCCCGTTCTGAGCTACAAGTCAAGTGTTATTATATAAATTTAAGTATCTCATAAAATAATTTTTCTATTAATTGTCAAGATTTTAAACACCATGACATAAAATATAATATAATAAATGCTCGAAATAATCTTGACAATTAATATAAAAACTATTTTGAACCAAAGGTCCTACTGCCATGCAAACAATCTAAAGAAAAGAATAGTCCAATAACAGAGTCCTTCAGCTGTCCCGACTCTACCCATCTTTCCATGCTCATACCTGCGGAGGCAATTCCGCATTAGTGATAACAACACTAAGTCATATAACTACAAGAAAGAATTAATATATTCCACAACATCATTAATTACGTCTTTTAGTGATTATGAGCCTATGGTGAGCTCTTAATATGTTGGAAGGGTGGCCGCCCATCTAGCTACAATCCCATGTATGTGCACACATGCTATGTAGCACTCGGCCTGTAGTTATCGATATTTGCCATTGACTCACCCTTTCGGTACCAAAAGTGCATAATGAGTCGTTTTGCACCACTGCGCCTGGTTACCCGTTTCAGCATGGGGGCATGTATTTAAGGGTGCTGCCCCGTGTTGGGACTCCCACATAGTAATTTTTTAAGGGTGCTACAACGTGTTAGGACTCCCATATAGTAATTTTTTAAGGGTGCTGCCCCGTGTTGGGACTCCCATATAGTTATTTTTAAGGGTGCTCCCCGTGTCGGGACTCCTACATAGTAATTTTTAAAGAGTGCTGCCCCGTGTCGGGACTCCCACATAAAAATACATAACATTTCGAGTAATTATACGAACTTGGTATTGTGATGAGGAACCGGAAACTATGTCACACGATCCTAAACCCTTCCCTTTGTGAGTCAAATGTGCTCACAAACTATCCAGAGGATGTTTCATTTAACATCAATAGAACTCTCCTTTATATAGAAGAATATGTGTGGAATTCAAGAAGTCACTATATTAAACTTTATTAATATATGTGAAATTCAAGAAGTCACTACATTAAATTTCATAAAAAAGAACATAATCACTCATAATTATATTAATTTTTGTGATAACAAAAAGTCAAAAAAATTGATTATTGAATTAATGCGAATGGGTCCAAATCCCAAAAATTTAACAAATAAAACTTATTTAAAACTATTTACTTATCTAAAGGTTATAATTGATAATTTATGATATTGATTTTTAAGAATTAATTTAATTAAATATTATTTATGGTTCGTTCTAAGATTCACAAAACCCTTAAAATAACCTAATTTTTTTTTTTTGGGTTTTATAGCAGCCATCATACCACTTTGACCCTAGCCCCTCTGCTGTTGTCTTGGTGGATTGTGACCTCTGCCTCTTTGTCTTTGACCTTGGCCCTGGTGGCCTCTCAGTTGCTGCTGCTGTGGGGGTACTAGGTGAGCTAATTTTTGTGTTGGTGTTGGAAGGGTAGGCTGCTGGTGCTGAGCCGTTGGACAAGCTAAAGCCAGGTGTCCTGGCTGGCCACATCTAAAACATGCATTAGTACCGGCTCTACATACACCTCTATGGTTGTGTCCACAAGTCTAGCACACTGGGTAACCACCTTCCTGAACCTGTCCATCCATTGCTCTCATTGCGACTGGAGCATCTGTTCGGCGCCTTTGTTGTGCCCCCTGACTAGGTTGGTACGGATGAGCATGTTGTTGACTCTAATCCTAGTCTCAGCAAGGTTGAGTAGCCAAGACTCATTTTGTCTCACTTGTGGCTCGAACCACATCACTGAAGGTAGCAAATGTTCTGTCAACTAGTGCTACACGAATTTCATAGTGCAGGCCCTCATAAAAATGCTCGATCCTTCATCGTTCGGTTGGTGCTAAGTCTAGTGCAAACCTCTCTATTGCTTTAAATCTGGCCTCATACTGTGATACAGTCATGGGTCCCTACCTAAATGTCTAAAATTCCCTCTTTTCTCTTTCTCGACATCCGGGGGAAAATACTTTTCGTCAAACTTAGCTATGAATTCTTCCGAGGGTAACATCCTAAGGTTGCCTGCCTACAAAAGTGGAGTCCATGAATAAATGAAATCAGATTCTCGCCTCATCTTGGAATGCTCTTGTGATAATCCTGACATGATGTTCCATCAGGCATGCCCTACTCTTAAACATGCCAATTGTTGATGAAATCCATAGGAAAGCCTCTTTTGCATCTAGCTTCCCTAAGAAAGAGCGTCCTCCATTTTTCACAAAACGCTCTTACTGCCAGAACCTAGCATCCCTTACATCTGCTAATCTTTTCAAACCCTCGCCTACGTCAAATTGTTGTAATGGTGATACTACCATTGCTGGTGTACTACCCCTTGTTGTCTGTCCACTGCTGACTCCACCGGGTCCACTGCCATGAATACCTATTCTGGTCTAAAGAGGAGAGATCTGGGGAGCTGTAGGAATGGTCCCCTGATGCATTGATGGAGGAGGAGGTGGCGGCGGATGGCCCATGGGAGAAGCGGCCTCTCCTTGTACTTCATCATCCCCTGTCGACCTCTTCTCAGCTCGAGCTATGGAGAGGGCTATCTAACAGAGCTCTCTCTTGAACTCTTCTTGGCTTTCTTGCATCTGCATATGTGCTTCTACCAGTTGGGCAATGGTTGCATCTCTCTCATTCTGGTGACTACGAGTACTACAGCGGCTGGTCGAAACATGCATGTTGGGTTCTCCTGATGGTGGTTGGGCTCTCAGCCTACTAGATATTGTCTCACTGGGCACACGACTAGGACTGGTACACCTAAGAGGAGAAGGAGATAGAACCCTGATCTAAGTCCTTCGAGTTGGTCTCACCATGGCGACTAACACTCACTAATCAAATCTTGTGCACACTGTCATTCAACTATGTGGTGAGAAATCTGTAAGCTGAAATAGGTAAATAAAAAAACATACCTGCCGGCTTGACTCAGAGCAGCTTTGCACATGGAAGATCTGTAATGGCATCTTCTATTTTAATCGATCAAGAGTTGGCTCTGATACCAATCTTGTAACACCCCAACCCGGTTCAGTCTCAACTCAGACTGGAACCGTTACAATAGATCGAATTACTAGTAAACCGATTAATTTGGTTGACCCAAAAACCTAAACGACTATGATATAACCCTTTCGATGTCTCAAGATGGAGTACGCTACCGCGCAAACAATGTATGAATCTGATGCAAAACCCTAGCAGGATGCTACATGAATGTCTTGATGATGGTCACACCAAAAATAATTAAAATAACAAACAAAATTCACCCAAAATTCTTGAATTAAACTGACAGAATCTCTCCTAAAAGTGAAATAAGGGGGACAACCTGTTAAAACAAAGAACAATATAGTATATATAAAACAATAGTTTTCACCACAATACGATTCAAAACATCAACACATGTCGCAATCAGGGGCTCGCCCACCTGCAAATCATGCTAATCACATTTGGTTCATTTTCATCTTAGCATAGCAAATCATTCCTGAACATTTAGAATATTTCCCAAAATATTTCTAGAACATTTCTTAAACAAGTCTAAACATTTTTATCAGGGCATACGTGCCTCACAAACACATTCACATTTACACAAACATGTATATCCACAACATCATTCAAACCACATCACATCATACGCAAAAGTTGACGAGGCGCCAGGTATGTGCGTGCAATCTTCACTCTTATTGTCAAACACCTTACTATTTCTTAGATCTTTCTTGTATTTGTAATAATTTTGCTTTTTATGGCCGGCTTAATCACAATAAAAGCACTTGAAGGTCTTGTTTCTGGATTTAGACCTTCCACTACTCTTATCTCTTCCACTTGGATTCCTACTCTTTGATCTTCCCTGAGAACTAAATTCAGAAACCAAAGTTTGAGATGAATTAGAGAAGGTTACCTGTTGTGTTTTCCTTATCACTTCGTCACTCAAAAGAAAACTTGAAACCATATCAAAAGTCAGCTGCTTGTCAGAATTATTCAAAGATATAACTAAAGGTTCCCAAGACTCCAGTAAAGTATTCAATAATATACAAGCTTGCCAAGCATCATCAAGAGGCTTATTCAAACTAGAAAGAGTTAATATATCTTGCATCTCATTGATGTAGTCACTGACTTCTGTCCCATCCTTATATCGAAGATTCATTAACCTTCTAACCAGCAGATTCTGGTTCCTAGGAGTGTCTCTCTCATACATATACAAGAGCTTATCCCAAAGCTCCTTGGCAGTCTTTGTTCCTGTCACATGGCTATATATGTTCTATTCTAACCATTGTCTAATCAAAGCCATGCATTTTCTATCCATCTTGATCCATTCATCCGTGACAGTCGACTCAACCTTAGCAGTAGGTAGAGGAGGAGGAATCGAAGGAGCCTTCCCTTCATCAGTCTAGACCATAGTGGACTGGAACTCGATGACTTAGGAGGACCAAGAATTGGATTATATAAATCCTTAGTGAATAAATAATCAATTATATGACCCTTCCAATATTGCCAATTAGACTTATCCTTAAGGGTGACCATCTTAACATATTTCTCATCTTTCATCTTGACACAAAACGTTATTACCCAAAACCAAGACAAACAAAAAAAACAAAAGAAAGAACCAAATCTCTAATGCCATTTGTTAAGAAATAGACGCTCTAACTGAAACAACTTAGAAAATATTTCCCTCAAGATGAAATGAAAAACATATATAAGATGAAATAGGAGACACCAAAATAAAAATGGATGGAAACTTTCCTCCAAATTAGAAAAAAAACCAACCTACTTGATCAATTTTAATTAAGAAAATCTTTTAAAATTAAGTATCAAATAAAATTTGAAAAACTCTCTTAATACAAATCAGATCAATAACAAGATCTGAAAGATACAACTCTTTGACAAATACAATATATGAGAAATTGAGAAAATAACATACACCTCAAAAGAAAAATGGATCACCTTCACACTTTGGATTTCGACCCACACTTCAACTTGAGATAATGAAAACTCCTTCAAACTCTCATTTTATGAGCCAAATATGTTAAAAAACTGTCAAACCAATGTTCTGTTTAACTTCAAAAGAATTTAACTTTATATAGAAAAATATAAGTAGAATTATAGAAGTCAATTCGTTAAACTTCTATAAAAAAAGACAAAATTATATATAAATATGTGAAATACCAACCATTAGTGTGATAAACGAAAAGTAAAAATTGACAGTTGAGTTTTTAATATAAGTGGATAAGGGAAACTCAACAGTGTTCTAAAAATATGTTTTTGGTTTTTCAATTTAAATTAATGTAGATTTAATCAATTTAGTTTTTTTATTCAAACTAAATAAAAAATAGCTCCTTATTGTTAAAAAAATCATCTTTCCTAATAACTAAATCTAATTTTTCAATCATCCTACGATACAAAAAATATTCTTTGTTTTTTTGGTTAAAAAGCCGTATAAAAATACACACTCGCATGTCCCTTCAAAGTAGAAGATTGTGTTAGTGGAACATCTATCCAAAATCAAGCTTAACAGAGTTTGAATAGAACTAACAGCTCCTTAGATTTTTCTATTTTACTCCCACCTCCTCCCACTCCTTGACGCGCTCCCCGGTCCATAGCTCTCTGGAAGCACGACCAGACGATTGACGAGGACGATGACCCCCGGAGTAAGGTCTGCGGGGAAGCACCAAGGAGGCGACAATGGCAGTTCTTGGTAGTTGGGCAGCTCGTTGAAGGAGCAGTGTTGGAGGATAGGCTGTGGAGGTGGAGGAGGAGGAGGCGGATTAATGGCGGAGGAGAGCGCTGTGTACGTGAAGGTCATGACTGATGAGCAGATGGAGGTCCTCCGACACCAGATTTCCGTCTACGCCACCATCTGCGATCAGCTTGTGGAGCTGCACAAGTCCATCACTGCCCACCAGGACTCCATTTCCGGTAGCCTTCTATTTGTCTCGTCCTTTTTTTGGTGGTGGAATGGTTTTTAATTTGTGTGGTGTTATTAAAAATGGATTCTTTTTTCTTTTTGGGTCTGTGGGTTGGGGAGTGTGCCGTGTTTGAATTGGAGGTGATAGGTTGAGAAGAATGGCGCTTTTTTGGGTTCTGATCGTAGTTGCAAGGGTTTTTTAATTGATTAATGACGGTGCAGTCCTAGTCTGATCATTGCTTGCAATTGAGTCTTGATGATCTCATTATTTTTTTGGTGGTGGGAGGTTTTTAATTTGTGTCTGGTAGTTGATCTGTATGGGTTTCTGTTGAAAAATATATATTTTTTGGGTGTGTTAAGTTTCCCATGTTTGAATTGAAGGTGATAAGGTGGAAAGAGTGGTGCTTTTGAGCGCTGATAATTATTTGCAAAATCTTTTGTAAGATGATGATTCAGTTCTAAGTTACAGTTGAACCTTGATGGTTTTCATTTTCAGTTTATTTTTTCTTCTGCCTGTTTAATTTCATGTTTCCATGGCGAGTTAGGCCATTTTACTTGTTTGTGTATGGATCATCTTCTTATATGTTGTGTTCTTTTGCCTGTTTAATTTCATGGTTCATGCTTAATTATTTATTCTCTCTTGTTCGTCTATAGTTTTTCCTCATTTCATGTGTTCTTTTGTCTCCTTAATCTCATGTTTTCATGGTGAATTAGATCTTCTCACTTGACTTTGTACAATTTATCTTCTTGATATTGTTCATCATTTGAAACTTATGAACACTTTTTTTGTTGTTTTTCGAAATGTGTTAAGTTTGTACGGTAGAGTGTTGATCTTGCACGTTTTTAAGTCATGCAACATTGTTATCGGAGCGCTGCAAATACTTTCTCTTTGAAAAAGATATTGTTAGGCAGTCAGTTGCATTTTCCAGCGGTCTCCTTGTCTGTGTTCTGCCTTAATGGATTGGGAGAAGTTAATGCCTTGTTAACTTTTATATCTTTCTTGCCTTGTCCTGTCGGCATCAATCCAAAATACAGTTCTCTGGGATCAAGAGGGCAGTTACTTCTGAGTTAGACTGGTTTTTGCTTTAAGACTTGGAGCTTGGAGGACCTCTGCATTCAATTTTCATTGGCCTGTGTAGTTAACGATATAACAGATGGTTGTTGTAATGAGAGATATAAAATTGAAACCTTCCAGTTGATTGGGTTCTAAAAGATGGTAGTCAAGGTAGCTCATGTATTTCCTGTCTAGCTTCTACTGTTTTGTTATTGTCATCTTTAGGTTGATGATTAATGCTATCAAACTTTATTTTTTGTAACTATTAAAATTAACTAAGCTATCAAAATGATTTTTTTATGCAGCCTATTAAAATTAATCAAAATATTGCAATTTGAAAACCATCAATTGAGGAGATTTGGCAGATTTATGACTGAGCCTGATGAGGCAACTCTTATTCTATTCTGTTTCTATCATTTTTTCCCTTCTCATTCCCTGTCTAACTTGTGATTAGATCAAGGAGGATGCAATGTTAATCAATTCTCTTATTCCCTGATCTGGAAAAATAAGTACACAAACTAATCATGACCCAAGTGAAAAAATATAGTGAGGAAGCTTGGTGGTACAATTATCTAAGCTCATTCATTTATTTTGCTTTTCTCCTTGCTCGCAGGAATGAGAATGGGAAACATATACAATGATCCTTTAATGACTTCTGGCAGCCATAAGATATCTGCAAGGCCAAGATGGACCCCTACTCCCACGCAGCTGCAAATTCTGGAGAATATTTTTGATCAAGGCCATGGAACTCCCAATAAGGAAAAGATTAAAGAAATAACCGTGGAACTAAGTCAACATGGGCCAATTTCTGAAACAAATGTTTATAATTGGTTTCAAAATAGGCGTGCTCGATCTAAAAGGAAACAGCAGGTATCTGCACCAAACTCTAACAATGCTGAGTCTGATGTTGAGACTGAGGTCGAATATCTGCTGGAGGAAAAAGCAAAAACAAAGAGTCTCAGTCCTGCAGAAAACTTTGCATCTAACTCTGATGATTTATGCTTCCACAATCGAGAAATCAGCTCCAAGTTTCATTCCTTGGAATCACAGACAGGTGAGTTGAAGATCTGCATCTACAGTAAAGCATTCTTGTCTTGTTCTGATAAATGCGTACGTATCTACAATTGTTTCACGTGATAATTACTGATCTTCTATATTATAGTCCAAATTTGAATAACATCTTCCTTTTGAGTTGATTTTTGTATTAGTCTGCATTCTGACATTTTACCATCTACCTTTACCTCATTGATTTTCCTTGGTTATGATCCGTTTCTAGGCCACTTTTAGTAAGTCACAGTCAGTGATGATTTTTGTATTAGTCTGCATTCTGACATTTTACCATCTACCATTACCTCATTGATTTTCCTTGGTTATGATCCGTTTCTAGGCCACTTTTACTAAGTCACAGTCAGTGATGATTCTTTTTATATAATTTTTAAGCTGATTTCATGTCCCATATTTACATGACAAAATCCTGAAGCTTACTTGTCTTTTTTTGAGCTGTTCTCAAATTAAAAGTTCATGTATGCTCTATGGTAGCAGTTGGCATGAAATATCAAATCATATATTCCTAAAAATGCAGGAATGGATCCCCAATTCATGGGTAAACAGGATTTTCAGGGCAACTTCGATCCTTTTCAAGATGGCTTCAACATGATTGGTTGACAAGCTCTATCTAGCTATCCTGGTTGACGTGGGATTCTCTGAAGTTTGTATTATAACTTATTATGACTTTTGCGTATGTCTCGGATTGGCATAGTAAATAATAGAATCTTATTCATGGTTGGTTAGATTTGGGAGCTTGAGATGGAGCCTTTCAAATTTGTGTGCATAGATCCATGCACTTTTGTGATTGCTGTGCTTCATTCTTTGCCAATTGCTAATGTAAAGTTTGTGCTGGTAAAGAGTCCTTATGAATGTATTTACTGTGTTAATTTCCTGTGAGAGTTATTATAACAACTCTTAAGTTTGGTACAAATAAATCTAAACTACTCTGGGATAAAAGATTGTGTGATTAAGCTCCTACTTTTGTGCCCGCGTGCGTGGAGAACTTCTCCCTCAGTTGATAGTACCTTCTGAACTGAGTTAGGTTAAACTGTGGTGAATATTAGCTCAATTAACTGGGCAGTGGCTATACAATCTCGAGAAAAAAAAAGAAAAATGTATTCGAATTGAAATGTGATATATCAAATCGTAAGAACTAATGAGATTGAACAATGTACTTATTCCAAGTCACAACAAAAAAATAGTTTTTCGGCATGTTTCAAAAAAAATGTAGGGGAGAAAAATGGTACTTTTCTTTGTGGTTTTTAATATTAATTTTTACAGTGGAGAAAAAGCTTCAGATTAATTTTTATATTTGAAAATTTTTAAGGTATGTATGTATAACTTTTTTTCATGCCAAAAAATATGGAGAAAATTTTCTCCACCCTAACATTTCTCCACTTCACTCTTCTCCATATTTTAAGATCAATAAATATTTTTTGGAGTGGAAAAAATTAATACATATTCACTTTAAAATGTTTTAAATATAGAAAAAAATTATAGTTTTTATTTCAAGTTAAAAAATGGTGTGGAGAAGAGATGGAGAAAAATGTGGAGAAAATCACAATTTTTATTAATGAGTGCAATTGAAGATTAAACATATTTATTCTGAATCAAGTATAAAGGTAATATATCAAATATTTACTTTAGATTATGTAATAGAGAAAATCCTCCTATATGAGTGAAATTAAAGATTGAAAATCACTACTAATCATAGGTTAAACCTCAAGTATGCCAAGGTCGCATAAGAGCATTAAAATTGAAAAATGCAAACTTGTGTTTTTTTTACCGTTAGACATATTTATAGAGAGTGAATGCATTGCGATTACTTAATAAATAATAGCATCATTTGGTTAATGATCATTCAATAATAGGTCGTAACCTTTAGCCAATGAGTGAATTAGTTAATTAATAATAATAATTTCTAACAGCAACTGGAGCCAACACAAACTAATTCTCAAAGGCTGTGATTATTTATTCTCATACATACTAATTTATTTTATCATAAAACATTTAATTGTAGTAAAAATATTTTAAATAATAATAAAAGTATTATTTATTGAGGCCCGCTAGGAAATATACTAATTATATAATATTGTATTGCATATTATATAATGTGTTTTTATGAATTTTATGTAATTTCTTGTTTTGGGAATTTATTTATAATTTTAGATTTTATTCTAGGGATTTTTAGGAAGTACTTCAGTTAGGGTTTTTACTTGTTTTTATCTATAGATAGACTATAATCTCCTAAGAAGACTTTGATGAATTGTTTACGGTTGTGTGCCTTTTCTTCTTTTAGTTGAGATTTTTTATTTTTTAAATTTAGTTCTTTTAACTCAAATTATTGAACTCATATTTTGCATCAATATATCTCTAGATGTCGTGGGAGATATATACAGACAAGCTTGCATGGATTTCTCGAGCCAGCTACCACTAATTGAGTTGCATGTGATCGGCCAATTTATCATTTTACATACCGTTTCAAATTAAAAATAAAATATTTAAGTATTTTTATTAATATTTAAAAAAATCATAAAGGGGTAAATTTAATCGCATCGTTTTTATTTTGAAAAGTTGTAACAGTAGCCTTTGTTGTTACCATTTTATCAATCTACCATTTTATTAAAGATATTTATTTTGGAAGTAATTCTATAACTATATTGATCAATATAAATAAGTAGTATTATTATTATATTTAATTAAAATTTTATATCCCTATATCCTTTTAAAAATTAATTCAATATAAATATATGGTTTAAGTGTCACCAAATTTGTGATCTTGGCAAGCATTTTGTGTATTCAAAGAGTTGTGTGATCCAAATCAAAATTTACTACTGTTAATCGTTTATTGTCGGTCAAATCAGTCAAAAGTCTTGTATAATAGATGATCAGAAAAGCGATAAACAATGCAATAAAGATTAATAGTCGAGAATTGGTAATGGTAATGGGAAATGCATTTGACCATAATATAACTACATCACTTGCAACCCTTAAAGGTGTTAGTGGTGGAGAAAGCTAATTAAGATCAAGTAGATCCATGATGGACAAGTAATAAGCAAAATTCTTTGAACAATTAAAGTAAATAAGGGAATGAGCACTATGCACATCAAGTTCTAAATGATGGTCACAAGTGTTGGTGAGCAAGTAAAATCATACAAATAATTGAATCAATTACAACTTACATAACAAGCCCTTAAGTGAAGGAGTAAATTAATAAAGTCTAACTCAATTAAAGACTCCAGCTTTGGCAAAAACATCAAACTATGTAAGAATTTTAATTGAATTAAAACTTGCTCACCCAATCTTCTTTAGCAATCAAGTCCAATGGCCAAGCAACTAGAAAACCAATGATAGACATGCAATAAGATGAATATCATGCGATGAAATGTAATTAAAGCTCATAATGTATGAACTCATGCAGAAATAGCCTAGGTCAGAAGAGTTAGTTGTGTGAGTTTCCACTATATCTTTTGAGCTTGTATAAGGTACAAAAGCGAGATGAACAAAACTATCAAGTTGGTTGACGACTCCCCCTACATATATAATCCCCCGACATATAACGCCCAAAGGCAATAACAAACACTTCAACTTAAAATTTCCCCCTTTGCCATTTCAAAAAAACAAATAAAATATGGAGAAACTATATCCTATAAAGTACAAAGTTAGTTGAGACATTCAACAACTTTAATAGAGGTGTGCAAGATCTTCATAAGCCATATAAACTCCATACACCTGCATGACAAACAACATTTGGGGTAACATGAATATCTTTTTTGAAATAATCTCCTTTGAAAGTTTTAATGAAAACAAGTTGAAATACGGCACAATCTATGTGATTTCAATAAATCTTCACAATGATTGAGTTTTCAAAAATAAATTTCAAATTTCAACTTGAATATACACACCCAAATTTGAAATCCATTTTGAAAATAAGGAAAAAATAAATGAGAAAAAGCAGATGATGAAAATTGATCTTTTGCATCTGGAAAAAGTCTAAGGTAATGATTATCAATGTTACAGATGAAGATGAAGGCGCCGGCGATCATCCTTGGATGGTGGTGGTGATTGACGAAGATGGAATCCGGCGAGATGATGAAATCTCTTGATTTTGAGAATTTTGAAAACTCCAATGTACTACGAAAAATTTTGTTGAGATTTCTTCAATAAACGCGTGATGGGATGTCAACAATGAGTGGTAGAATGGTTGACGATAGTCGAAAAATGGTCAGCGGTGATCAAAACTATCAAAATAATGGATAGCATCGATCGTTTGGTTGATCGTTCAGCTTTCAATCGCCTTGCCGATCTCTCAAAAACCTGTTTTGACAAATTTATGTCCATTGCCAATTATCCTTCAACGGCTGGTCAATCTGGCAATTGATGGAGAAATCCACTCCTCACACAATTGGTCAACTAATCGATTATCAATAGAACTGCAAACTTTTGGAAAAAATCCGACCTCTTGATCCGGTGTAAGCCACTTAATCATCTCTAAATCATCAAATGATTATATTTTTGACACAATTCAATAACTTTTGACAATGAGAACCTGCCAAATAACCTCAGGCAATTCATATAATACTCTTGCATATAACTTCCTATATTGAATCCACGAGGAGTTGTGAGGCATGCATGCTTCATGTGTTGATCCTTGTTGTACACCATTTTCCTATCCATGTTATAATTAACAAGCTTTAAATTCTTTAATTTGAGGCTCAAGCTTTTTTTCACCTCTTCAAGTTCCTTGGGTAGGAAAGCTTCCATGGGGCTTGGTATGAATAGTACTTTCAATCCCTTTGAGCATAGCTTTGTCTATCCTTAATCAAGGTTCCGATGCCAATTGAAAGTGCTAATAAAGGAGAAAGAGCTAATTAAGATCACAAATTAAACAAATTAGATCATTCTAATACTTAGCACCTCTTAGTAGCTCGATGATGGACAAGTAGAACATAGAGATCTTGAACAATTATAGTAAATAAGGGAATTAGTGCTAAGCACATCAAATTGATTTAAGGTCATAAGTGTTAGTGAGCAAGTCAAACCAAACAACTTCCATAACCAAGACCACAAGTGACAAGTAAACAAACCAAGTCTAACTTAATGAAAGAGTTGGCAAAAATATCAACCATGCAAGAGTTTTAATTGAATTAAAACTTGCTCACTCAATACCATATAGCGGTCAAATCAAACTTAAGAGTATTGAGTGAAATCAGTACAAGTAAAGCAAGTATAAAACAAACACGAGAAGGGAAACATAAATGATATACAGGGCACAAAATTTTTTATAGTGGTGTGGAATTCTTATTCCACTCTCTTGTTGTAAAACTTCAGTTACGACTTTGGGTTTTAGCGCTAGCAGTCTTCTAGCTCAGGTTAGTTAGACTCTTCAGTTAGTTGAGCTCTAGCTCCAGCTCTCAGACCATGAACATGGGGGAGAGCCCAAATGGCCGTATGAGCATGTTAAAGAGGCCGTGAATACCCCAATATGCAGATGATAACATTGATTATACTACAATAGAATATGAGTTATTAAAGTGTATGTAAGGTGTACAAGTTTTAGAGAAACTTGGTTTAGGGTTTAGGGTTTAAGGTTAGAAGACTAGGTCGTTGTTGCATTTAGTATGTGTTTGGATTTTTCAAGGTATTTCTTTTACATACATCATAGGGATTTTGGACTATTGGATAGCACAAGAGGACTTAGGGCTTCAAGGTTGATTTTGGACTATCGGATAGCCCAGGTTGGACCTGTCTTGATCCAGAACTTCTGATTTTATCTGACCGAACTTAGGGCTTTGAGGTTGATTTAGTTTTCTCATCTCGATTTTTGTTCGTAGAGCCTCTATTTGGCTTCATGTAAGTTTTGACATTTGACGGCGTTGATTTGAGCTTTTCTGTCTATATATACATATTATATACCCCTAGGTAGTACCCCAC
>JAURVB010009367.1:0-14056 GCA_033002965.1 Piper betle
CATAATGTGGGAGTTATCTGGGTGATACTTCTTCAATGAGGACACATGGAACATTGGGTGTACAACTGATAGGTGAGGTGGCAGTGCAAGGTAAAAGGCCACCCGACCTACACGTTCTAGAACATTGAATGGCCCTATGTACTGCGGGCTAAGCTTCCCATGCATACCGAACCTCATGTTTCCTTTGGTTGGTGAAACCTTCAGAAGGACATGTTCTCCAACCATGAAGTGAACCTCACGGTGGCATTGATCAGTGTAAATTATCTGTCAGTCCCGAGCTGACCTCATCCTTTCTTTGATCCGCATAACTACATCCTCTGTCTACTGAATCATCTCTGGTCCAAGTATCATCGGCTCACTGCCATGTACCCAACACACTGGGATCTGCATGGTCTACCAAATAGCACTTCAAATGGTGCCATCCCAATGCTATCTTGGTAACTATTGTTGTACGCAAATTCCACCAAAAATCTCTCTTCAATCCTGGCCATCAATAGGATCGACGAACATTGTGATACATCTTCACTCCAACCAGATGCATTGTGCACCTCGAGGTGTGGGCGTTGTGAAGAATAGTCCTACGAAGTCAGGGATACTCAATGATATTAAGAAGGAAAAGACATCCTCTCAATCTGATGAGTCCATCTGCATCCCTAACTAAATCTCTGTGAATTCCCTGCGCTAACAACTGATCCAACTGCTTATCATCATTCTATGTAGCTCTAATCTACTCAAAGATACTCGGTTGGATCGAGAGTCTGACAATCATTCCAGCTAACTGCCTTTAGCATGTATCAATCGAAGTCATTGAAACTGCTGCCATCCCCACTAAGTCTCGAACTGGCCTCCTAGTCAAGGCATCTGCTACTACATTCGCCTTGCCCTCATTATATGAGATATCGATCTTATAATTAGACAACAACTCCAACCATCTCCTTTGTCGGCTGATCAAATCCTTTTGCGTGAAGATATACTTCAAGCTTTTGTGATCAGTCAAAAGTTGGAAGGAAGTCCCATGAAGGTAATGTCTCCATATTATGAGGGCAAAAACTACTGTTGCAAGTTCCAAATCATGAGTAGGGTAGCTATGCTCATGCATCTTTAGCTGATGAAATGCATATGCAATGACCTTATCTCTCTCCATCAAAACACAACCAATGCCAATTCCTGAGGCATCTATGTAGACTACAAAGTCATCGTGTCCCTCTAGTAATGTGAGAACTGGCACTGAAGTCAAATCTCTTCTTTAGCGTTCTGAAACTCTGCTCACACTTTTCAGTCCATATAAAGCATTTGCCCTTCTTAGTCAGCTGCGTGAGAAGAGCTGCTATAGAGGAAAAACCCTATATGAAACGATGGTAATACCCTGCTAGACCAAGGAAACTCCGTATCTCTGAGGGTGTTCTCTGTTGTCCCCACTGTACAACTGCCTCTATCTTCATTGGATCCACTGAAATCCCTACTGCTGATACAATGTACCCTAAGGAGTTGACCTCTGAAAGCCAAAAGTCATACTTTACAAATTTTTCGTACAGTCTGTGCTCCCTTAGGGCTTGTAACACAGTACGGAGATGCTGCTCATGTTGTTCTTTCGATGAGGAATCCCAAGATGTCATCCATGAAGACTATCACAAGTTGATCCAAAAGGGACTGAACAATCTATTCATTAGGTCCATGAATGCTGCTGGGGCATTAGTCAATCCGAAGGGCATGACCAAAAGTTCATATTGTCCATACCTCATTCTAAATGAAGTCTTTCGAATATCCTCTGCTCTAATCCTCAACTGGTGGTAGCTGGATCTCAAGTCAATCTCCTAGGCTCAACTGATTAAATAGGTCATCAATGCGAGGAAGAGGGTATCTGTTCTTAATGGTTACATGGTTTAGCATCCTATAGTTGATGCACAAACGTATTTTTCCATCTTTCTTCTTTACAAACAACACTGGTGCTCCCCATGGTGGCACACTCAGTTAGATAAAACCCTGATCCGACAGCATCTACAATTGTTCCTTGAGCTCCCGGAGTTCCAGTGATGCCATCCTATAGAGATGGGTTTTGTCCCTAGCATCAAATCTATAGCAAAATCAACCTTTCTATTCAGTGGCAATCCGATGATCTCATCTGAAAAGACATCTACAAACTCCCGGACAACTAGAATCTGCTCAACACTGGGTTTGTCCCCTAAACCATTTTGCTCTGCCAACACCAAAACGGCCGTCAACAACTCACAACCCTTGTCCAACTGTCTCATTGCATTCTGATAGGAGATCCAGCCTTTCTCTCTATTTTTTCCTGACCATGGAAAAGAAGAAGCACCTTTCGCGTTGAAAAGTCACCGTCTTCTTCGGCAATCTATCAGGGCTCCTTGCCTGGACATCCAATCCATCCCGAAGATCACATCAAACTCTATAATCATAAATAATGTCAAGCCCGCTAACTAATTGTTGCTTTTGAATCTCAACAAGGACACTACGTACACACTCGCTAGTAGCTACAACTCCATCGGTAGGAGTGGACACTAATAATGAATGTCCTAAGCTCTCTATATGACCTCCAATCCTATCTGTGTATGTCTATGATATAAAAGAGTGTGTGCAGCTAGTATCAAATAAAACTCATGCAGGTACTGAGCCAATAGTAAGTGTACCTATCATGATAGTTGTGTCTGCTAATGCTTCGTCAATTGTGGTTGCATACATCCTCACTGGCTGTTGCTGCTGCGGTTGCTAGGCCGGAGGGGTGGGGAATGCTATTGATGCCGCATATGTTGGGCCCGTTGGTCTTTGGAGCTGTCGGTGCTTGTTGTTTGCCTGTCTGTCCTACCACTGCTGCTGTAATGACCTGCCCGTTCTGAGCAACGAGTCAAGTATTACTATATAAAACTATGTATCTCATAAATTAATTTTTTTATTAATTGTCAAGATTTTAAACACCATGACATAAAATATAATATAATAAATGCTCGAAATAATCTAAGCCCATGAACCAAACCAAAAATCTCACTGCCATGCAAACAATCTAGAGAAAAGAATAGTCCAATAACAGAGTCCTCCAGCTGTCCCGACTCTACCCATCCTTCCATGCTCATACCTGCGGAGGCAATTCTGCGTTAGTGATAAAAACACTAAGTCATATAATTACAAGAAACAATTAATATATTCCACAACATCATTAATTATGTCTTTTAGTGATTATGAGCCTATGCTGAGCTCTTAATATGCTGGGAGGGTGGCCGCCCATCCAGCTACAATCCCATGTATGCGCACACACGCTACGTGGCCCTCGGCCTGTAGTTACCGATATTTGCCATTGACTCACCCTCTCGGTATCACAAGTGCATAATGAGCCGTCTTGTGCCACTGTGCCCTGTCACCCCTTTCAGCATGGGGGCAGGTATTTAAGGGTGCTGCCTCATGTCGGGACTCCCACATAGTAATTTTTAAGGGTGCTGCAATGTGTCAGGACTCTCGCATAGTAATTTTTTAAAGGTGCTTCCTGTGTTGGGACTCCCATATAGTAATTTTAGGGTGTACCCTGTGTCGGGACTCCCACATAGTAATTTTTAAGGGTGTTGCCCAGTGTCGGGACTCCCACATAAGAATACATAACATTTCGAATAATTATATAGACCTGGTATTGTGATGAGGAACCCGCAACTATGACACACGATCCTAAAGCCTTCCCTTTGTGAGTCAAATGTGCTCACAAACTATCCAGAGGATGTTTCATTTAACATCAACAGAACTCTCCTTTATATAGAAGAATATGTGTGGAATTCAAGAAGTCACTATATTAAACTTTATTAATATGTGTGGAATTCAAGAAGTCACTATATTAAATTTTATAAAAAGAACGTAATCACTCATAATTATATCAATTTGTGTGATAACAAAAAGTCAAAAAAATTGACTATTGAATTAATGCGAATGGTCCAAATCCCAAAAATTTAACAAATAAAACTTATTTAAAACTATTGTACCGGTACTCTAAAGGTTATAATTGATAATTTATGATATTGATTTTTAAGAATTAATTTAATTAAATATTATTTATGGTTCGTTCTAAGATTTACAAAACCATTAAAATAACCTAATTATTTTTTTTCGGGTTTTATAGCAGCCATCATACCACTCTGACCCTGACCCCTTTGCTGCTGTCTTGGTGGATTGTGACCTCTGCTTCTTTGTCCCTGACCTTGGCCCTGATGGCCTCTCAGTTATTGCTGTTGTGGGGGGTGCTAGGAGAGTTAATTGTTGTGCTAGTGTTGGAAGGGTAGGCTGTTGGCGCTGAGCCGTTGGACAAGCTACAGCTCAGTGTCCTGGCTGGCCACATCTAAAACATGCATTAGTACCAGCTCTACATACACCTCTATGGTTGTGTCCACAAGTCTAGTATGCTGGGTAAACCACCTTCCTAAACCTGTCCATCCATTTCTCTCATTGTGACCGGAAAATTTGTTTGGCTCCTCTATTGTGCTCCCTGACTAGGTTGGTACGGATGAGCGTGTTGTTGACTCTAATCCTAGTCTCGGCGAGGTTGAGTAGCCAAGACTCGTTTTGTCTCACTTGTGGCTCGAACCACATCACCAAAGGTAGCAAATGTTCTGCCAACTAGTGCTACACTAATTTCATAGTGCAGACCCTCATGAAAATGCTCGATCTTTCGTCGCTCAGTCGGTGCTAAGTCTAGTGTAAACCTCTCTAGTGCTCTGAATCTAGCCTCATATTGTGATACAGTCATGGGTCCCTGCCTTAAGTGTCTAAAATTCCCTCTCTTTTCTCTTTTTGACATCCGGGGGAAAATACTTTTCATCAAACTCAGCTCTGAATTCTTCCCAGGTAACATCCTGAAGTTGCCTGCTCACAAAAGTGGAGTCCATGAATGAATCCCACCAGATTCTTGCCTCATCTTGGAATGCTCTTGTGATAATCCTGACATGATGTTCCAATGGGCATGCCCTACTCTTAAACATGCCAATTGATGATGAAATCCATAGGAAAGCCTCTTCTGCATCTAGCTTCCCTAAGAAAGAGCGTCCTCCATTTTTCACAAAATGCTCATACTGCCAGAACCTAGCATCCCTTACATCTGCTAATCTGTTCAAACCCTTACCTACATCAAATTGTTGTAACGGCGATACTGTCACTGCTGGTGTACTACCCCTTGTTGTCTGTCCACTACTGACTCCAACGGGTCCATTGCCATGAATACCTATTCCAGTTTAAAGAGGAGCGATCTAGGGAGTTGTAAGAATGGTCCCTTGATGCATCGATGGAGGAGGAGGTGGCGGCGAATGGCCCATGGGAGAAGCGGCTTCTCCTTGTACTTTGTCATCCCCTGTCGGCCTCTTCTCACCTCGGGCTATGGGGAGGGCTATCTGATGGAGCTCTCTCCTAAACTCTTCTTGGCTTTCTTGCATCTGCATATGTGCTTCTACTAGTTGGGCAATGGTCGCATCTCTCTTAGTCTGGTGACTACAAGTACTATGACGGCTGGTCGAAACATGCATGTTGGGTTCTCCTGATGGTGGTTGGGCTCTCAACCTACTAGATATTGTCTCACTGGGCACATGATTAGGACTAGTATGCTTGGGAGGAGAAGTAGATGGAACCCTAATCTAAGTCCTTTGAGTTGGTGTCACCATGGCAACTAACAGTCACTAATCAAATCTTGTGCACACTATCATTCAACTAAGTGGTGAGAAATCTGTAAACTGAAACAAGTAAATAAAAAAACATACCTACTGGCTTGACTCAGAGTAGCTTTGCCATATAGAAGATCTGTAATTGCATCTTCCATTCTAATCGATCAAGAGTTGGCTTTGATACCAATCTTGTAACACATCAATCCGGTTCACTCTCAACCCAGATTGGAACCGTTACAATAGATTGAACTACTAGTAAACCGATTAATTTGGTTGACCCAAAAACCTAAACGACTAAGATATAACCCTTTCGATGTCTCAAGATGGAGTACGCTGCTAATGTGCAAATAATGTATGAATGTGATGCAAAACCCTAGCAGGATGCTACATAAATGTCATGATGATGGTCACACCAAAAATAATTAAAATAGCAAACAAAATTCAAGCAAAATTCTTGAATAAAACGGACTAGAATCTCCTTAAAAGTGCAATAAGGGAATGACTTGTTAAAACAAAGCACAATATAGTATATATAAAAACAATAGTTTTCACCACAATAAGATTCAAAACATCAACACATGTCGTATTCAGGGTCTCGCCCCACCTGCAAATCATGCTCATCACATTTGGTTCATTTTCATCTTAGCATAGCAAATCATTCCTGAACATTTAGAATATTTCCCAAAACATTTCTAGAACATTTCTAAACAAGTCCAAACATTTTTATCAGGGCATACGAGCCTCACAAACACATTCACATATACACAAACATGTATATCCACAACATCATTCAAACCACATCACATCATACGCAAAAGTCGACGCGGCGCCAGGTATGTGTGTGCAATGCAATCGCTACTCCTTCGTCAAGGCCGACATGTTCCATTCATATTCCTCACCTACATATATAATAAGAAAATGTCAGCAATGATTGTCACTGGTCCGGAAATAACTAATATCAAACTGAAACATGAGAGCTAACTCTCATGGAAAGCAAACAATCATATATCTTCCTCAGAACTCTCATAAGGGCAACTACAAAGGAGCCATTGAGCAGCTAACTCAACAGTGTCTCGATCTAACTGGTACTGTGCCACTCTCGGCAATACTTTTCTAATCCCACTCTTGGGAAACCTGTGTCCTAAGCCCTCTCCGAACCTCCATATTTCTCCCGGCCTTGAGCACGTAGGCCGAGTACTCTCAGGCATGTGCCTTTAGTACTCTTTGAACCGTGAGTCCAGACACACGCTATACTTAACAGTACCCGTAAACCTCCACGTCCTCCGGGTGTGAGGCACTCAAACGTGGAGTTATCAGGATCCCTCGGGAATGGAATAGTCTGCTCACTAATCCAGAGCCCACTTTGACTAGCACGTGCACCTGCTCGTGGTACGTGTGAGTCGATTCACCTTCTCTTGTCTCACTGAAAACTCGATAAAAATTATTTATAAGGCTGGGACAAAATTTATTATAGTAGGCCCAAAGGCAACTTGAGGTGGATTTTATTTTCAAAAATAAACTCGAGGGATCTCATCCTCGAGGGTTATTAATTCTGAAAAATAATCGACTAGATGACCTGTGTTAGGTGGGGTCCAATAAATCATCCACTTGACACGTCCAACGATCTAGAAATCAAATCACCGACAGAATGGAGCGATAAAACCTGAGAAGTGTGTCCTAACGGACCTGGTAGAAGCTTCAAGCGTGTCCACGCGCCTAGGCGGCAAAGCTTCTACTCCATACCTACACATCAAAACTAAATACTAACGCCTGCTCATGATGCATACACACATCCTATAGCATACTCACATCACCCATGCATCAATCAACACACATCAATAATAATCAGTATAAGTTTTCCTACTCTACGTTGCATTAGATTACAGTACTTATTTAGTCTACCTAATTAATTCCTTTAGCATTCATTTTAATATCACACAATCACACATATTCATATTTTTATTAACATACAAATATCTAACACATCAATCATTCAATCCTAGCATCCTAGCATGTTGTACTAATAATCATTACTTTTAAATAATTAAATTAAAATAAATTATACCTTGCACGTTGTCGGCAATCGATGACGGCTAAGGTTTTGTGGCACAGTTCGAGGCTCGAATTTGGCACCCTGTGACATCCGAAGTTCGATCGGGTTAGACCGGAGGGATTCGGCGGAAGATTAGGTGATTTCTGACGAATTTTGGTGAATCCGGTTTTCTAGCGATTCTTTTGGCGGGGCAATAGGGGGTAAAGGTCAGCACTGGCTCGGCGAGCTCGACCCAATGGTGGTGAAGGCAACGACAGCCACGACGCCGAAGACCCGCCGGTAGTGGCGTCCAAGTTTGGTAGCGGCAGTCGGTCACTTCTATTGGACCCACGGCCAGCCTCGATGGCGGCATTAGGTAGGGGGAAAATGTTGGGGAGGTCGAGGGGAGGGGCGTCGGCGTGATGGTGGTGGCGGAATGGCGTGGACGATGGCAGAATCACGTTTGGAGCGGCGACACAATCGTGGGCGATTCTAACATCGCGGACAGCTGGACGGTTGGCTGGGGTGTCGGTAACAATTTCATATATAAAACTTGACTTGACTCCAGTTCGAGTTAAGAATAATAACTAACTAGTAATAAATCATAAAAAAAATCCAGAAAAATTGGGAAAAATCTCATAAAATAAAACAAACATCCACGACATCCAAATGACATGCTTTGGAACTAATAACCCACCTGAATACGATCTAATGCATCCTAGTACGTTATTCATCCTAAAATAATTCTATGGTCACAAAATTTAAAAGCAAAACCATCAAACTATATACTCTCATATCTACTGATAACTCATTCTGGTGATGCGTATCTAACGCTATCATCGAATACTTGGGTATACACTGAACCCTCATAGCACGTGCACACGGTTGGCCTTGGCCATGCGCATGTGTTCTAAAGCTGAACCGACTCGGACCACGGTCGAATCGACAGGCTAACGACTATAAACCCTAACTCGAGTCGCGGGTTTTACAAGTTGGATTTAATTATTTTTCTTAAAATTTTTTGCTGAATCTCAATTAAATACATCTATTATACAATCAGGCCTTTACATAGATACACTCATCAAAATTTAACAAATTTATATACTTCTATCCCCACCACACAAAGTACTTATAAAATAATTTATATTTTATCTTATCAATATATGAAATTTATTAGAATCATCATACTCCTCAAGCATTTATATTGTGCTTCTAATAATGAAACAAATATTTCAACAATCATTTAGATGTTACAAATTTTTATTAGTAAAAAACTATGATTAAATGAGATATTCTATTGCTTTCAAACTTGAGTACAAACTAGCCATTGTACACAATAAGGCAAATAAATATACAATCTTGTAAAATGTAGTAGTTGTTCTCAATCTAAATATCATATTTAAGATTAAGATCGAATCTTCTCTCATTGAGTGTTCTTCAAAACTTTCTTATCTTACAAATAAATTGAATTTTACAACCAAATATTTACATATTATCCCACCATAGAATAATAAAGCATATAAATCATTGGATTTCATCTAATGAACTCTCTCTATAAGAACTATTAAAGTTTCATATATTTGATTCATCAAAATATCAAACATCTCACACTAATGTTTGTCTTAATACAAAGAGTACATTAATACACCTTATTTTTTAATTTTACATATCAAAGTCTCTGTAGTAGTTTTATATAAATCTCTCTTTTTTAGCATTTTATAAAGAATTATGTTTTCATTATCCTTATAATAGATCACGTGATTATATAAACATAATTTTGACTAAAATTTACTTTAAAAGCTTAAATATTTAAATTTGTCATAATTTTACATATAAAATAATATTATTGTAATTAAAACCATATTTCTATCTAAACTATTATAAAGCCATGCTTCTTATTATTAGAGCTAAGTTTCTTAAAGGAGAATATAATATGTATTTTTTAGAATATTTTTTTATGAAAATATATCAAATTTTGATCCGAACAAGTACATTTAGGGAGCTTATTTTATTTAATCTGCTTCAAATTTTATATGTAGTTTTTATGTCAAGAAAAATTAACCTTAATAGAGGATGAGTAATTTTAATAAATCACATCAAAAGATATTAAAATGAGCTTTTTACTAAAAAGAGAAGTTTTTTATATTACTAGGTGGTTGGGAAATCATGCATGTTTGATCACTAGAAAAAGAAAACTATGAATTATCTAATATACACATAGGGTTGAATTTAATAATATAAAAAAGTAATCAGAGTGGTTGAGTGGTTGCTTATGGTTCACTGACAACAATAGGATGTAAGTGCCGAGGTTACGGGTGACCAAATCTTGGCTCTACTCGAGCCAAAGGTGGCCGGATCTTGACCAACGGTAGCTTTAGGCATGTGGCGTCTAGGTTTCACTGTCTAGCCATCCATCAAAGGCCAAGGATTTTGACAGACTATAGCTTAAGTTTGCTAAAGACCGACTACTAGTTGCTGACCTTGTGTTTGTTGGGATATAGACGCTCTAACGGAAACAACCCAAAAATTATTCTCCCTCAAGATGAAGTGAAAAAATATATAAGATGAAATAAGAGACATGAAAATAAAAATGGATGGAAACTTTCCTCCAAATTAGAGAAAGAAAACCAACCTACTCGATCAACTTTGATCAAGAAAATCTCTTACAATCAAGTATCGAATAAAATTTGAGAAAACTCTCCTAATACAAATCAGACCAATAACAAAATCTGAATGATACACCTCTTGAGAAATACAATATATGAGAAATTGAAAAAATAACATACACCTCAAAAGAAAAATGGATCACCCTCACACCCAGGATTACGACCCACACTTCAACTTAAGATGATGAAAAACTTCTCTAAACTCTCCCTTTATGAGCTAAATGTGCTAAAAAAATGTTAAGAGAATGTTCTATTTAACATCAGTAGAATTATACTCTTTTACTTTATATAGAAGAATATTAGTAGAATTCTAGAAGTCACCTCATTAAACTTGTATAGAAAAGGACGAAATCACACATAGATATATGAAATACCAACCATTAGTGTGATAAATAAAAAACCAAAAACTAAAAATTAAAATTTTCAATGCGAATGGCTTAGGAAAACTCAACAGATCCTCCCTTTCATGAATCCATGAGCTAACTAGGCATAAATGGTAGCAAAATTCTCCATACCAGTTCCACTTCAACAAAATAAATGTTTGTCCTTTATTACAATCTTAGTTAACATATCTAAGATGTTCTTGTCAGTGTGAACCTTGTTCAACTCTAACAAATTTTTCTCCAACACATCTCTTAGCCAATGATATCTAACATCTATGTGTTTACACTTCAAATGAAAACTATAGTTCTTATTCAAATGTATAATACTTTGACTATCACAAATTACCTCATACTTATCTTCACTTACCCTAAATTTCATGTAGCAATCTTTTCAACCATAGAATATCTTTGCAAGCTTCTGTAACTACAATGAATTTAGCATCAGTTGTGGATAGAGCAACACACATTTCCAATTTGGACTGCCAAGAAATAGCACCACCCACAAAAATAACAACCCTAGAAGTAGATTTCCTAGAATCAGGATCACTAGCCATATCTGCATCAGTATAACATGATAATATAGACTTACCACCCCAAAGCATAATCCTAGCTCTTGGAAATACCTCTCAAATATCTTAATATCCACTTAACTGCTTGCTGGATTAGACAAATGTCTGCTTACTGGCCTGACAGCATACACTATGTCTGGTCTAATACAAACCATAGCATACATAAGACTCCCTACAACAGATGCGTGAGGGACATTCTTCATTTCATGTACTTCTGCTTCATTTAGCTCATGCTTCTTCAATTTGAATTGAGCTCCTAGTGGAACAACAACCGGCTTGGCTTCCTTCATGTTGAACCGCTCAAAAATCTTCCAAAAGTATTTCTGTTGAGATAACCAAATTTTCTTAGCTTTTCTATTCCGCTGGATGAACACACCAAAAATTTCCCTAGCTGCACCCAAATCCGTCATAGCAAAGGATTTGCCTAAACTTTTCTTCAAATATGCAATTCTTGATTTATCATGTCCAAGAATCAACATATCATCAACATGAAGAAGCAAAATGATAAAGCCATTCTTCTCAAATTTCTTGATAAATACACAATGATCTAAAATAGTTTTGTTGTAGCCTTGACTCTCTATAAAAGAATCAAACTTCTTGTACCACTGTCTAGCAGCTTGTTTGAGGCCATACAAGCTCCTCTTCAATCTGCACACCATCTGTTTTTTTCCTTATCTACAAAACCTTTAGGTTGTTCCATATAGAATGATTCATCAAGATCACCATGGAGAAATGCAGTTTTCACATCTAATTGTTCAACCTCCAAATCCATACTTGCAGCCAAACCTAGCACAGAACGGATTGAAGACATTTTTACAATAGGTGAGAAAATTTTGTCATAGTCAATACCTTTCTTCTGCCTGAAATCTTTCACCACAAGTCTTGCCTTGTACCTTGGTTGTGATTTACCTTCTTCATGCTTAAGCCAATAAACCCATTTGTTCTTCAAGACCTTTCTAACCTTAGGAATATTAACAAGTTCATACGTTTTGTTCACATTCAATGACTTTAGTTCCTCTCGTATGGCACTTACCCATTTGTCTTTCTCTTTGTGACTAAGAGCTTCATTGAAATCTTCAGGGTCACCACTTTTTGTGAGAGTCACATAAGTAGAGTGTAGATACTTCGTGGATGGATAAACAACTTTACCAAATTTTGTTCTAGTAGCATTAGCCTCCCCTTGATCAAAAGCCTGATCACCATCATGTACCTGTTCATTAGGAACTGTATCATTAGTAATATCATTCTCCTCACCTTCATTGTCACGAGGCAAGGAAATAAGAATGTTATCTCTAACTTCATCCATCTGTTTAGCAATATCTTGAACAATATCCTCTACAAACCATTAGAGGTACAGATAAATTCTTAACCTTCACAACATAATCATGGAAATCACTTTTGGTAGTTGTTTCATTCCCAAAGTCCTCTAGAAATTGATTCTCTCGAAACACCACATCCTGACTTCGAGTAGCCTTCTTCTCCTTAGGATCCCAAAGTCTGAAACTAAACTCTTCATCCTCATACCTAGAAATATGCATTCAAATGCCGTAGCATCAAGCTTAGACCTTAGCTCTTTTAGCACATGTACAAAGGTTTTACAACCAAACACCCTTAAATGAGTTTATTTTACCTTCCTACTAGTCCAAACTTTTTTGGAACATCACCACCTAAAGCAAGTGTAGGAGACCTGCTAATTAAATAACAAGCAATGCATACAACTTCAACCCAAAAACCTTTAGGTAATTTTGTTGTAGAAAGCATACACCTAACCCTTTCTTAAATTGTTCTGTTCATTCTCTTAGCCACTCCATTCAATTGTGGGGTATAGGGAACAGTCTTCTCATGTTGAATGCCATGTTTGTCACAATAAACCTAAAACTCATTAGAGTAATATTCACCTCCATTATCACTTCTCAAGCATTTCAAAGTCTTCCATGATTCTCTCTCTACAAGATACATGATTGATTTGAAAGTATTAAATACATCACTTTTATTCTTCAAACAATAACACCATACCTTCCTTGAAGCATCATCAATAGAAGTGACAAAATAAGAGACTCCACTGAGAGACTTTATATCCATTGGACCATAGACATAAGAATGTACAAGTTTAAGTATGTGTCTTCTTTTTGCCAATGGATACAAAAGAAGCCCTACGTTGTTTTTCAGCCAAAGAATGATCACAACAGCTTAGTGTTGTCCTATCAAGTTGTGGAAGATAGTTTTTCTACTTCAAAAATTCTAGCCGCTTCTCACTCATGTCTCTCAACCTCCTATGCCACAAATCAGCTGTGAGAGTAGTAGAAGTAACATTAATCTCCCGTGAAATAGACTAGATGTAGTCCTATAAAGATCGCCACACTTCTTCTCTTTAGCAACCACTAGAGATCCTTTCACTCATTTCCATATGCCACATAAAAATTGTGAAACATAGCCCTCATCATCTAGCATGCCTGTTGACATCAAATTCAATCTTAAATCAGGAATATGACGTACATTTTTCAAAACAAGTTTGCAACCAAAATCGGTCACAATATGCACATCACCATGACCAACAATTTTAGAAGTCTCATTGTTACCCATCTTCACCACACCTAGATCAGCTGTTATATAGGTGTTGAAGAAATCTCTACATGAGGTAGCATGAAATGATGCGCTAGAATCAATCACCCAACTAGTATTATCATTGGTTGTCAAGCAGTCATTTTTATCATCAAGTATGATTAGTATATCTTCTATTGAAACATTGGCAGCCTTATCA